>JAJJLU010000499.1:0-36390 GCA_023807065.1 Isotricha intestinalis | reverse complement strand
AAATTTCAAGCTTATAAGGATAAATTAAAACAATTATTTCAAAATTAGAATATATTGTTAGGAAAATAAAATAAAAATGTTAAAAATATTATATACACAGACAATAAATAATAAAAAATAAATTAAGGAAATTAAATTATAAAAGAGGAAAAGTAAAATTTTTAGTAATAAAATCATCTCTTCTCAAACAAAAATTAAAAATTTAATGAATGAGTATATTAATTCAATTTAAGAACATAATAAAGAATTTGAAAATTATCAAAAGAATTAATTTTAAAAATAAAAGAAGATAATACAAAAGATTATTTTTAATAAATTTACATTTTCAATTACTGTAATAAAGAATTCAGAAATATATAATAAAATTAATGATATATTTACAAAATATTTTACTATTAATTATCAATTTATTAAAATTAGTATGAAGAAAGGGAAAATATGTTAAAACATTGATTTAACTTTTCATAATAATAATTATTTTCAAGTTCAAATCTCATTGAAAAAATAAAATATGATGTTAATAAATATCTTATTCATTCTATCAATATTTTATGAATAATCATTTGATTCATTTTTTTTTTAAAATTTATTTAGAAATAAAACAAAAAATTATTGATCTTCTTTATGATAATTAATATTTTTATTTTAGTTATTATTCAAGTTATTTTACTTTAAATAATTTCTAATTCTTATTTTAAAATAATTAACTTTTTATTTTTTAAAATGAATTTTTGTTTCATTATTTTATTCTTTTTTTTCTTCTTTAATTATTTTCTCATCTTCACTTCTTCTTTTTTCTTTTTCTTTTATTGAAGAAATAAATTTTTAGTTTTCCTTAATAAATCTAATCTTTTAACATAAATATTTTTTTTTGTATTTTCAATGAACAATTTTATTTATTAGAAATTCAAGAATAAAATGATTATTGAAATTCAATTATTGTTTTATAAAAAGTTGTAAAAAGGAATTTTTTATTTACAAGATGAAATAGATTTATATGAAAAATTTAAGAATTATATTTATGATATCCATGAAACAAATATTAAAATTCAACCACAATTTCTCATTATTAATTAAATACAATTACTTTTATTTAGTTAATGAAGAAAATAATTATAAATTTGAAAATATTTTAAATTAGATATAATTTAATTAGACTTAATTATATAAATTGATTTATTTTATTTCTATGAAATTTTAACGAATTATTCATTAAATAAGTATAATTAGATTATATGAAAAAATCATTAAAATTTATTTTTTCTTTTTTTAAATTATCATCCATTACATCACAATAAATATTTGACAAATAAATATAATTATTAATTTTGATTATAATATTTATCAATTAAAGCATTAAAATTATTTTTTAATTTAAGTAATTTTTTTTTTCATATCTTCAGAAATTATAGAAAACTTATAAATAATATGTATAATTAAAACATTTGATGATAATAATTTAAAAATACAAAGTTTAAAAAGTTTAAGATTTTAAAATATTATTTAAATAATTTTTAAAAAAAAATCTTTTTTGTTTTATTCAAAATTAAATACATCATGAGTCATTGTTTGAATTTCGAAAATATGAATTCTATCTTCATTATCATAAGCAATATTATATAATCTATCTTTTTCATCTTTTTTTTCAGTAATTCCAGAATTAAAGATATATAATTTATTTTTTTGAATATCTTTTAATTTTCTATTTACATCTTCAACATAAGAATCAGTTTCAAAATTATTTCCTAGAATTAATTGATTAAAGTCTTCAACAGGTTTATTTAATTCTCCATTGTATCCTCCAACTAATATTATTTTTTCATCATTATAATTAATTGCTAATAATCCTTTAATATATAAAGATAATAATTTATCATTTTTATAATCTAAATATTTCCAAGTAGAACCTTCTTCCAATAAATCTAAATATTCAATTGAATTTAAATATTCATTTTTAGGATAATTAAATCCAAATATACTAAATAAAAATTTATCTTGAATAATACAACAACCAAATTCACTTCTTTCAATATTCATTTCAGACATATCAGACCAATCATTTTTAATAGTTGAATAAATTTCACATTTTTTATTATGTTGACCACTTAAACAAATAATTGAATTATGATAAGGAATTAAACATCCTTTAGAATGATTATTTTTTAAAGAACATAATTTTTCCATTGCTTGTTTTTGAGGATTAAAACTATAAAACATATCATAATTTTTTCCTGTTAAAATATATAAAAATGAATTATAAGATAAAAATATATTTCCATTATCTTCATCAATTATAAAATTATTAGAAAAATTATTATAATCTGCAAAATCAAAAAAATAAAAATTTTTACTATTCATATCATAACACATAATATTCTTTCCACCAAAAATACTAAATATTAATTCACTATTTTCACCTAAATCTTTTATATTATTAACTACTTTAATTTTAGATTTTATTGGTTTAACACTTAAATCAGTTTCAATCTTTAATTTTGATATTAATTTTCCAGAAGAAATAGAATTACTTAAAATCTTCTTTGTTTTTATTTGAGTTATTTTTTTTAATAATTCTTCTTCTTTATATGGTATTCCTTTATAAAATATTTTATCTCCATTTTTTACTTCTACATTTTCAAAAGACTCTTTTTTAGGTTTAATTGATTTTAATTTTGATTGTTCTTTTTCAAGATTTGATATATTTAATTCATTATCATTTATTTTTTTCAATAAATTTTTATTATCTTCTTGTAATTTTAACATATCTTTTTGATGTTCAATTACTTGTTGATTAAATATTTTATTTTTTTCTATTAAATCTGATATATTCTTTTGATCTCCTATTCTTTCATCTTGTAATTTATTATTTTGTTCTATTAAAGTATTTATATTCTTTTTTGATTCTAATATTTGTTCCATTAATTTTTTATTTTGTTCTTCTAATTCTGGGTAATTATTTTGATAATTTAATATTTTTGAAGTTAAAATTTTATTATTATTTTCTAATTCTGATATATTATTTTGAGAATATAATAAATCTTGATTTAATTTTCTGTTTTCATTTTCTAATTTATATAAATTATCTTTTAATTTATTTAATTCTTCAAGTAATTTTTGATTTTCATTTGAAATGTTAAATAATTCATTTTTATACTCTGAATTATCTGTCTTATTTTTGGAATATATATTTTTTAAATTTAACAATTCTTGATTTAAATGATTATTATCATTATTTCTTTTTAAAAGCTCAGATTTAAGTTTTTCAATTTCATCTTTTTGATCTTGAATTATTCCTTCATAATAAGAATTATTATCATTAATTTTATCAGAAGGGTTTTTTAATTGATTTTCTAAATATTGAATTTTATTATTTAATTCATTGATTAAATAATCTTTATGTTCATTATCTCCAATAATTTCAAAATCAAAATTCTCTAAATATAAATCATTTAAATTACTTTTAGGAGATTTTAAATTTTTTAATCCTTTTAAATTACTTTTATAATTATTATTCTTACTGTCATCATTATTATCAGTAACACTAGTACTAATATAATTTTGATTATAAGGTAAACTTCTTTCATTAATATTAGTTTCTAAATTATTTAATTCATTTTTTTTATCTTTTTTAATATATTCAATTGTACTATAATCTTTATTAGGAATAATATCTTTATTTTTTTTATAATTGTCATTTCTTGGACTTGAAATATAATTTCTATCACTTGTTCTTATAGGAGGTTTATAAGGAGTTCTTTGATAACTATAAGAAGCTTTTGATGGAGATATAGTTCTATAAGAATTTGAATTAATATTATTTTGGTAATTTGAGCAAGTATCACATGGATTATAAATATTTGAATATTTATTTGGACAAGGTGATCTTGGAGAATAATTTAAATTTAATCTTAAATTATCATCTCTTTGATATTTTCTTTCTGTTGAAAAATTTTGCTTCAAATTAGTTAGATTATTGTCATAAGGTTTTTTGGAATAATTATTATTATTGTTTCCACAATCGTTACAATTTGATCTTTGAGAATAATTTACATTATAATCTTCATTTCCTTTTATTGAGTTTAATAAATTATAAAAGTCAATTTTCGATTTTTCTCTGTCTATATTTTTATAAGTATTAAAATCTGTTTTAATGTAATTTTTAGGAATATAAAACATATTTTTATTTGGTTCAGGATTATTTTTATGAATATTTAAAGAAGTTGGAAATTGTCTAATTTCTTTTTTTTCTTTTAATAATTTATTTTTTAAAAGATTTAATTCTTCATTAAAACTATTTAAATCATTATTATTATTATTCCTTTTATTATTATTAATTAAATGATAAGAAGGATAGTTTTTTTCATTTTTATTTATATTATCATTCAAAAAGATATTATTGTTTTTTTTTTCAAAATTTATATTTGATATATTTTTTTGATGACAAGGACAAAGACATTGACAAGTGCAAAATGAAGAATTACATGAACAACAATTACATATTTGCATATCTAATTGTTGATTTTTTTGTTGATTGTTATATGATAATTGTGAGAAATTCATTTTTTATATTTTAAATTCTATATTTGAAAAGTTTTATTTTTATTATTTTATATTAATTAATAATTTTTGTGTTATGGGTTTTTTAAAATTTTTTTTCTTTAATTTATATTATCAAATAAAAAGAATTGATTTTCTTTGATTTAAATTCATTATTTTCAAAAATTTATTTATTTCATCATTAGAAGTATAATATCTTGAAAAGTAATATTATTTTCCTTTTTAATAAGCTTTTATTAATATTACATAAATAAGAAAAATTTATATCAATCTGTTTTTTGATAATATATCTTATTTAATTCTTTAATTTTATTTTTAATAATTAATTTCTGAGAAAAAATAATATTTAATTCCTCATTTATAATATTATTGATTTATTCAATATTTAAACTTTTTCATCTTGAATAAAATCAACATTTTTTCTTATTATTTTTTTCTTAATGAATTCATTCCATTAAATAAATAATCCAAAAAAAAGATATAAAATATGTAAAACCTAAATTAATTAAATAATAAAATACTAAAAAAAAAATGAAATTATCAAACTTTCGAGAAGCTCCTTTAATGAGGGCTTATTTCTTAATTAATCAAGAGAAAAGTAAAAGAGGATTTAAGTCTCTTCAACAAGAAATAAATAAAATGACAGAATCATATGGTCCTTCATTTGATAAAAATTTATATAAAATCTTATTTGATGAAATTGAATTTAATGATTTAAAATCTTTTCAAAATCAAAAAACAGGAAAAATCCAATTTTTTTTACAAGAATTTCCTCAATTATTAGAAAGAGAAGATTTTATTAATTTTTTTAGTGAAATTTTAATGTTTTCAGAAAATAAATCTTCAGCTTTGGAAATTTTTAATTCTTTAAATAAAGTATGTAAACTATCTTTAGAAAATCAATTTAAAATTTTAATTTCAATGATAATGAGTACAAATAAAAAATATGAAAAAGAAGCACAAAAAATTATTATTGAAAAATATAAAGAAATTAAAGATGATAATGGAATTAAATTATCTGAAAATATAATTCAAACTTTAATTATGGTTCTTGAGATTTTTGATGAAGAATATAAAAATGAAGCTGAAGACTTTATTAATTTTTTAGAAATAAATGATAATTCTGATTCTCAAAATCAAGATGATATAAAGCAAATACAAGAACTTGAAAAAATTTTAGAAACTGGAAATGAAGAACCAATAGAAATTGAAAAAATATTTTTTGAAATTGGACCTTATATTTTAAATAATAATATTGAAATTAAAGAAGATGATATGTTAAATTTTGATATAGATGAAAAGAGATTAGGTTCTTTTATTATTTTTTTATTAAAACATCAAAATTGGGTTGAAAATAAGGAAAATAAATTATTAAATAAAATATTTTTAAAAAGTTTAAATAATAAAGCAAATAATTTAATTGATGATGTAAGTGATAAAAAAAATATAAATTGGAATATTGATAATTTATATAAAATGTTTAAAAAAAATATTGATTCAATGAACCCTGATTTAGTTTTTAAAAGTTTTGATGACCCAATATTTTCAATTAAAGATAAGAAAAACTTTGAATTTTTTATTTCAACACTTCAAAAATTAAAAATTTTAAATAATCCATCTCAATTTTTTAAGTTTATATTTTCAAAATGGGAAAACGAAAATAATCAAATAGACTTTTTATCATTTTTAATAAATAATTCTATTCAAGGGAATTATTCTTTTAAAAATTATAATGGATTAAAAGTTAAAAAAAATATAGAATTAAATTCATTAATTTCAAATCAAAAATCTTCATTTTTAATCGAAGCTTGGATTTGTATAGATTTAATTAGAACTTTAATATCATTATCAACAGGAAATTATTATATTAAAGTTAAAGAAATTTTTGAATGGCCTATTCACAATATTCCAGAAATATTAATAAATGCTTTAATACAAATTGAACAAAAAAAAGATGAATTTCTATACGAAGAATTATTTAAAGAATTACTTCATCCTTTAATAATGAATCAAAATAATAATAATCAAAATTTATTAGAAGAAATATGGAATAAAAATAGGGATTTAATCATTAAATCAATTTATAATATTTGGATTAATCAACCAAATTCAATTATATTAAATAAAATATTAGACAATTCTCTTAAAATAAAAGATAGTTTATCTTATTTCTTAAATTCAAAATATTATGATTTTAGTATTAATTTAGCATTTTTAGCTTCTAAAAAAGAACTAATAAATTTAGATCAATGGATAAAAGAAAGAATAAGAAAAGGAGGAGAATTTTTTTTGGAAAGTTTCTTACATCATTTACAAATAAATTTAATAGAAAAAGGAAAAGATAATACAATCAAAAAAGAAGTTATAGAAAAAGCAAATTTATCTTTAGAATCTTTAGCAATTATCTTAGAAAATTTATTAGTTGATATTCCATCAATAAAAAATTCAAGAAAATTATTAGATGAAAAAAAAAATATAAGTAAAGCAATTTTAGAAGTATTTGGAGATGCTCATTATTCTTCAATAAACAGTGAAGAAATTCAACAAGCAACAAATGCTTTATATCATCAAATGTTTAATAAAGAAATTACTGTTGAAGAATTAATTAACAAATTATTACAATATAAACATTCAAAAATTCAAAAAGAAATTGATGTTTTATATTGTATGACACATTCTACTTTAGATGAATATAGATTTTTTCATCAATATCCAGAAGAAAAATTAAAATTAATGGCTGAATTATTTGGTCAAATGGTAAAAAATAATTTTTTTACTGGAATTCTAGAAAGAATTGCTTTAAAATATATTATTGAAGGAATAAAAAAAGGAACTGGATTATTATATATTTTTGGTATAATTGCTTTAAATCAAATTATTGATAAAACAAAAATTTGGCCTAAGTTTATTAGAGATTTACTTGAGTTAGAAGTTTTAAAAGAGAATAATAAAGATATTTATGAAAAATTAGAAAAAAAAGCAAATGAATTAAATGGTACTAATGAAAAAAATAATAATTCTAATAATGAAAATAATTCATTTGTTAATTTAAAAAAAAATTTAAAACCACAAACTACTTCATTAAAGTTACAATGTGAAATTAATGATAATAATATTTTAGGTAATGGAAATATGATTGAAAATATTCCTTCTCCTTCTCAAGAAATAATTGATAAAATTAAAAGTATTTTAAATTCAATTACTAAAAGTAATTTAACAGAAAAAGCAAAAGAAATTAAAACTATAATTAACTCTGAAAAAATTGAAAGATGGTTTAGTAATTTTTTCGTAAATAAATTAAGTGGAGAAAATAATAATTATCAAATTTATAATGATTTAATAACATCAATAGATTCATTTGAGTTAAATAAATATATGACAAAAGATACAATATTTTATATAAGAAAATTATTAAATAGTGAAAATTTAGATAAAAGTATAAAAGAACAAAATGTTTTAAAAAATTTAGGAAGTTGGTTAGGAATAATAACATTATCAAAAAATCGTCCAATTTTAGCAAAAGATTTAGATATGAAAGAATTAATTATTGATGCATATGAAAATGGAAAGTTAAATATAATTATTATATTTATTTCTAAAATTTTAGAACATAGTGCTAAAACTAAAGTCTTTCATCCTAAAAATCCTTGGATTCAAGCTATATTATCTTTATTAGCTGAAATTTCAATTAAACCAAATTTAAAAAATAAAATTAAAATAGAAATTGATAATTTATTTCAAAAATTAGAATTTGATATGATACCTCCGACTTCTAAGTTATTAGATAATAAAAAAGTTTGTCAAAATTCTGCTGACTTTTCTAAACCTCAAAATATATGTTTAACAATACAAGACTTTTTATCAAAAATAAGTAATTTAGATGATTATATTAAAAGTATTTTAAATATAATTAATACAGACAATAATAATAATGTTAAAATAACAAAACAAGAATTATGTGCTATATTAACTCAAGTTTTAAATCATAGTATAAATGAAATTATTTCAGTTGTTTCAGAAAGATCTTTAAAGATAAGTTTAATAACAACAAAACAAATTTTAATCAAAGATTTTATGTTTGATAATGATCAAATAAAATTTAAAAATGCTTCAGAATCTTTTATTAAAACTTTATCAGGTTCCTTAGCAATGATTTTATCTAAAGAACCTTTGAGAATTGGATTATCAAGAAATATGAAAAGAATATTACAAAATAAAAAAATATCTCAAGAAAGTATAGAGAAAATAGTAAATTTAAGTGATGATAAATATTATGATATAGGAACTAGATTTATATATAATTATGTAATAAAAAATGCAATAGATAAATTAGAAAACGATGAAGAAATAAGAAAAGAAATTGAAAGAAGAAAATTAAATCAAATTCCTTTTCAAAAACAACAAGAATTACTTTCAAAGATGGAAGTTTTACCTGATGAATTAAAACCAAATATGGATGGTTTAACTGAAAGTCAATATAAAATTTATGCAAATTTTGATAAAATACATGAAGATTATAATAAATTTGAAGATAATGTTGATTTTCTAAATATTGTTTATAATATGTTAAAAGAGGCTATTGGTCAACAATCAGATACTTATATGACTAAGAATTATAGTGTTTGTATGTTTAATATATATAATTTAAGTCAGGAACCTAAAAATAAAGTTGGTGAAGAGTTTTCTAATTTAACTAAAATTATTGAAGAAAGTAAAATTGAAGATGTTAATTTTGCTTTTGATTTAGCTAATGTTACTTTAAAATATTGTTTTAGTGTTGCTAAAAATTCAAATGAATTTTTATTAAATATTTATTCTTTTATTTTAAAAGGTTGGGTTAATTTACATAAAGAAATATCAAATAAAATTACTGAAAGTGTTTTATCAATTGAAGAAATTTTCGTTAAATTTAATATTGATTTACATTATGCTTTTATTAAAAATAAAATTTTTAATATGGAAGATTATCAAAAATATTTTAAAGAATTTTTACAAAATAAATCCACTTTAGATATATCAAGAAAAGTATTAAAAGAATTATTTGAGAGAGGAGTAATAGAAAAAAAAACTTTACCAGAAATACCATCTTATATTTATGGAGAATATAGTGATATATATTATAAATTATTTAGTATTAATTCAAAATTAAATAACTTAACATTGAAAATAAATTCATCTCCAATAAAATTTAAAAATTTCAAGGAAAATAATACTTATTTAATATGTTACTTTGCTTTTAATAGAATTCCACAATTAGTAAATTCAAATAATAATTTAGAAAAAAATCAAAAAGAAGAAAAAGAAGATAATGTACTTCATAAATATATATATAATGAAAATAATTATCAAACTCTCTCAGCAATTTTAACAGAAATTTGCATAAAAGGAACATTTGATAATAATAAAGTCCCTATGAATCGTTCAACTCCTGAAAATGTTTCTAATTTTTTTTTTGATTTATTATCTTATATTGATAATTCAAAACTTAATCATTTAAAATTATTTAATATTATCATAACAGGTATTTTCAATTTTTTCCATCAAGATTATATTACTTCTAAAACTTCATTTAATCAAAGATTATATTATAAATTATTTTATAATATGATTCACCATTTAAATAAATTTGGTAATAAAGAAAATTTATTTAAAGGAGAATATAAGAAAATTAATTATTTAACAATTCTTAGTGATTTCTTATTAATTATTTCTCCAACTAATTATTCTGGTTTTGCTTTAGCTTGGTTAGATTTAATTTCATGTAAAGATTTTATTTCTAATTTTCTTGATTATGATAAAACTTTAAGAAGAAAAGAAGTAATGTTAAGATATGAAAAATATTTATCTTTATTAATTGATCTTTTATCATATTTAAAATCATTTGCTAATGAAGAAATAACAAATTATAATTTTAAAATCTTTTTAGATCAAGTATATAAATTTTTCTTTTTATTATGTAATTCATATCCTGATTATATTTCAAGTTATTATTATTTAATTTTAATTCCACTTCCTTCAGGAAATTATTTCATTCAATTAAAAAATATTATTTTATCAAGTTGTCCTAAAGATATATATTTACCAGATCCATTAAATGAAGATAGTAAAGATATTGTTTCTAGAAAAAGTGCAAATGTTCTTTTTGATGTAAATAGAATTGTTGAAAAATTAAACTTTAAAGAATTAACTGATAACTATATTGAAAAAAAAGATGAAAAATATTTAAAAGAAATAGTAGATGAATTTAATTCAATTCCAAAAGAAAGTGAACAAAGAAGTTTTAATATCAATGCATTAGTTTTATATTGGGCTTTGTCAAAAATTAAAAGTATAATTGAAAGAAAGATTGGTAGTAAAGAAGTTTTTAACTTTTTCATTTATTTATTTACTAATTTAGATAATGAAAATAGAGATCATTTGATTAATGCATTTTTAAATGAATTGAGGTTTAATTCACAACAAACTTCTTATTTTTCTTCTTTATTAATTTATATATTTGGAGAAATCAAAGATACTTATATTAAGGAACATATTTTAAAAAATATATTAGAAAGATTCTTATATAAACCTTATCCTTGGGGATTAATTTCTACTTTTATTCTCTTAACTAAAAATCCTAAGTTTCAAAGTATGAATAAATATATTTCCAAAGATATTTTAGAAAAGTTTATTAGTTGCTGTAAAGATAAATCTTTAAATAATTTTTATTTGAAATAGAAAGTTTGATTTTCATTTTGTTTTTTAGTTTTTATTATCTTTGTATAAAATTAAAAACGTGATTATTATATATATTCAAACTTTAGTATAATATTATAAATAATATAAATTATTTTTAACACTTAAATAAACTAATTAAAAACTAATAAAAATTCTAAAACTATGCAGTTTTAATCAAAATAATATATAAATAATATAATTCCAAATATTATATTCATTTTTTTTCTTTTTTAAATAGAAAAAAGTATATATTAAATAAAAAAATACCTTATAGAGAATAATAATGAATTTACTTATCAATATAAAAGAAGTAAGAAAAATCATATTTAATGGGGTTTTATTAGATAAATGATTAACAACAAGGTGAAAGGGTGAAATATTAAATTCAATAAATTATGATTTTACTTTTATAAAAGTTATAAGTTATCTTTTATATTATATAAGCAATGTGAGATTTAAATGATCCCTATCTTTTATATATTTTTCTTAAATTTATTATGTGTTAAGTTCAAATTGATTTTTTTATTTAATAATTTTAAAAAAAATAAAAACAATGTTTTCATATAAATCTTAATATGTTTAATTTAAAAACTTAATATTTACAAATATAATTTCTGTGTAAAAAAAAGAAAAAATTAAGAGTATTAATATAAAGTCTTTAAAATTTTACTATACTTTTCATAAACTTTTTGAATTTCCAATGAAAACTTTTGAAAAGCATCTCTTCTTTTCATTCTTTCCATTGTACTTTGATTTATATTATTAAAAAGATGAATTAATTTTTGTCTTCTTTCAATAGTTTGTTTTAATTTATGAGCAAGTTCAATAGCTAAAATCTTTAATTTAGTTTTATTTTGTTTTAACAATCTTTTCATATATAAAAGCAAAATTCCAGAAAATAAATAATTATTTTTACCTAAATTACTTTTTGATAATTTAATTTGAGTAATTATATCTTTTAATTTCATAATATATTCTTCTCTATTTAAATTCAAAAGAATTTTTTCATTTTTCAATAAATTATTATTTTCATTTATATTATCTTTTGTTTTTTTTATTTCTTCAATTTTATTATTTAAATTTGTTATATCTTTCTGTAAATTTTCATTACATTCTAATTCACTTTTCATTCTTTCAGTATTTTTAGTATATTCTTTTTTTAATTTTTCAATTTTAAAATTATTATTATTTAAAGTTGTTTTTTTTTCTTCTAAAGAAATTAATTTAGATTTTTTCTCTCTTTTAACTAAATGATAAAATTTTATTTTTTCATTTAAATTACTATAATATGGTTGGAAACTATAATCTGAATCTTTTTCATTTTCAATTTTTACTTTTTTTAAAGATTCTAATGAAGAATCTAAATCTAAATTTTCAATTTGATTATTTAATTCATTTATTTTTTTTTTTAAATCTTCATCATTTGATTTATAATTAAGAATTTCATTTTCATCATTTTTATTTATTCCTATAATCTTAGCTTCTTTAACAGCAGAAATTAAATCTAATTTTGTTAAGTTTATTTGATCTATTCTTTCTTTAATGTCTTTTTCAATTTTTGAACAATCAGTAAAAATTGAAATTTCATCAATTTCATTTAATAAATTCATACATTTTTGATAATAATTTATATAATTTTGCTCTGATTCATTAATTGATAATTCATCTTTAAATTTTTTAAAAATCATTTGATTGTTCTTTTGATAATATGATTGTATTTGTTCAACTAAATTTTTCTCCATGTAAAAAATAATTTTTTAAATTCAAAAATTAGAATATATATATATTATAAAAAAACAAAAAATAAAATAATTAATAAGTATTATTATAGTTTAATATAAATTTTTTTTTGAATATTTAAAATTTTTTAAATGGAAATACAAGATTCAAAAAAAGCAATATCTCAATTAGCAAAAGTAGAAAAAGAAGATTATGGATTTTCAGAAGAATTAAAATTAGAAATAATAAATATATTAAAACAATATTACCTAAATATCATAATAAATAATAAAAATGAATATATAGAAATAATAGATATAAATGAAGATACAATTGAATTAAATAAAGATGAAATAATAAAAATTTTAGAAAATGAAAAAATAGAAAGAACATCAGTTTATGATAGAGAAAATAATTCGAAATATATAAATATATATCATTATATAGCTAAATTATATGAACAAGAAATTAAAAAAATGAATAATATATTAGATGGAATTTCAAGACTTTCAACAAAAGATAATCATTTAAGTATAATAGAAGAAGTTGAAAGAAGAAATAAAAATCCAAATTCTTTAACAGTTGATATTTATGATTTAAAAGATGAAATATTTACAATTAAAAAAATCTTTTTAAAACATATAGTAAATACAATTTATCAAAAAAAAGAATTAAAAAGAAGAAATAAAGTTTATGATATAAAAGGAAATGTTCATATTATTAATCCAAATGAATTAACTATATTTAATATTTTAATGGAAATTTCCCCTTTGGGAGAAATATTATTAAATGATGATAATAAATTTACTTATGAATATGACATTAAGAATAATAAACATTTAGTTAAACAATCTAAAGATATTTTTAATCAATCATTTATTGATTTATCTTTTTCAAGAAATCATTCTATTGAATTACCAAAATATCAGAATTTACAAAATTCTTTTATTCAAAATAGTGAAAGAAATAGGATTTTTGTTTTATTATTTGATACTAATAATCAAAAATATTTTATTCCTATTGAACAAATTAAATTTATATATGAAAAACTATTGAATAGTGAAAATATTCAAAATATAATCCAATTTACTGATTATAAAGGAGAAATAATAAATTTAAATTATTTAGATTTAAGAAATAAGAAAACGAGATTTTTAGTTTCTTCAACATCATCAAATACTTATTTTATAAAAGATGAAGATAATATTTCTTTTTTTTACATAACAAATTGTTTAACAGGAAAAAGTTCAATTTTTCCTATTTCAACAATAAATAAAATTATAAATGAAAATAAAGAAAAAGAATATACGGAAATTGAAAAAGATTATACAGTTTGTTTAGAAGAATTAAAAGAAGTTTTAAATTCAGGAAGAGAAAATGAATATATTAAACTAAAGAATATTTCTGAAGTTGAATGTTATATAAAAAAAAATTTTATATTAAATTACTTAAATAAATTAATTACTAATTATATAGTAAATGATATTGAAAAATTGACTGATATTAAAGGGAATATTCAATATATAAATATGAAAAAAATTTTAAGTGAAATGATTGAAATTACACCTTGTCCTCTTTATAATGATAATATTCTTTTAAAAAATGATGAAACTTATATTTTTTATAAAGGAGGAATGAAATTACAAAAGCAAATTGTAAATAAAGAAAGTGAATTATTTCAATTTTTAGAAATTGAAGATGTAAAAAAAGAAAAATTTTTTATTAGAAAACCTGCTTGTAGAAATATTATATTTACTTATAAAAATAATGGTTTAAAAATTCCAAATGGAATAGAATTAACTGATTTAAATAATAAAAGAAGAAGAATTGATTTTAAAAAATATTATCAAGATTATTTAAAAAATTCTTTAAAATATAAAGGAGTTAAAATCATTTTATTAGTAAATGATATTTATGTAGAAGTTGAAGATGAAAAAAATAATAATAAATGCTTAGTTAAAAAAAGTAAATTAGAAAAATTAAAATCAGGACAAGAAAAAATAGCAATTAATGATTTTAAAGATAATGTTGTTAATATTACTCAAGAAATGTTTGAAAAAATAAATTTAAAAAAAGAATGGATTAGAATTAAAGATATTAAAAAAAATGATATTTATGTTTATAAATCTATTATTAAAGGATATGTTAGAGATAAAATTAATGGTGTTCTTTTTAAAAAATTACTTAATACATTAAATAATAGTAAATTTGAAGAAATATTTGATTATTCTTTAATTAAAAAAGTTGTAAATCCAATTGAAATTATAAATAATTATACTTTTCAAAAAACTAAAAATGAAAAAGGAGATGATATCATTGAAGTAATGAATAAAAATTAATTTTGTTTTTTTTTAATTATCATAAATACAAAATTAAGAATCTTATTTCAAAAAAAAGACGTTTAAATAATTTATATATAAATTATTATTATTAAAAATTAAAATTTAATATTAAATAAATTATAATTACTCTAATAAATGAATAAAAGAGTTTTATTTCCTTTCTATGATAATTATGCTTTAAAAAAAAGAAATAATAATTTTTTCTCATCTTTAAATTCAGATAATTCAAATTTATCATCAACATCAACATCAGATTCATTAATAATAAATGCATTAAGAAATAATCAAAGAATAAAAAAAAATATAGAATACTATATTCTTCATAAAAATTATTCAAAAGAAAAAAACATTGAAGATGTAAATAAATTATATTCTCATTTAATGAAAGAAAAATTGAAAAATTTAATCCCAACAATAAAAAGTAGATCAAAATCAAATGATATTACATTTAATAAAGAACCAATTTTAAAAAGAAGATTAACACCATCACATTCATTTAATTTTAGATTACCTTCTAATATTTCTAAAGAAATTGATCAAGAAATATTAAATGAAAAAAAAATTACTCCTTCGAAAAATTTTGGTAAATTATGTGTTAAGTTAAGATTCATTAAAAATATTATGAAATTTAACAAAGAACATTATGATAAGGAAGAAAATAAAAGAAATAAAATTGAAAAAGAAATTAATTTCCAAGTTAAATTTTGGAAAAAAAAATATGAAAATTTAATAAATTATAAAATACCAAATTTTACTGGTTATATAGTTTATTTAAGAGAATATATTAAAAAAGAAAATAAAAATTTAGATGAGTTAAGAATAAAAATACTAAATTTAATTAATAAAAATGACATATTACAAAATAAAATAAATCAGATTATGCTTAAATATATTAAATATACAAAAATAAGAAATATTTTAATCTGTATTAAAGAAAATATAAATTTAGAAGATTTACCTCCTATTTTTAATGATATATCATATGAAACAATGATGAATTTAAAAGAAAAAGCTAAAACAATTAGAAAAAAAAAAATGCTAACAAGAAAAATGGAATTTACAAATATTAAAGAAGAAGAAAATGAAAATGTAAAATCTGAAGAAATAAAAAATAATAATATTGAAAGTAACTTATATGACAATAGAAATAAAAAAAAAAATAAAATTGAAAATAAAAGAGATAAAAGTAATTATGATTATTTAGAAAAATATTTATTTTGTAGATATCCTATTTTTGACAATTTAAAAGATATTACTTATCAATTTCAAAGAAAAGAAAAAAAAATATTTAGATTATATCAAAATTATTATTTTAATTATTGTACTTGTGAAAAATTGAAAAGAGAATTGGAAAAAGAAAAAGTAATTTTAAACAATAATAAAATAAATATCCAACAATCTGAAATAAAATTAAATGATGAATTGACTGAATTGAAAAGCAAAAATAAAGAATTATTAAAGAAAAAAAAATTTATTGATAAAAGTCAAAATAAAAATGTTAAACGTTCATTAAATAAATATATTTCTAAAATTCCAAAAGAATTACCAATAGATTTTTGTATATCGATTTTAAGATTAAATAATTATTATAATGAAAAACAATTTAAAGTTAATTTTGCTTATACATTTTTTTATATTGCGAAAATAACGAAAAAATTATATTCAATTAAAAAAAATTTATTTTATGAAACTCACAATGAATTAATAGAAAATACCTTTTTTGATATGTTAAATATATTAGAAAATCCTGATAAATATAAAGAAATAAATGTTTTAAAAAATGCCATTTTAGTTTTACAAATATATGATAAAGTTGTTTTAAATTTAATTATGAAATATAAATCTTTTATTTTCCAAATGAAAGATACTGAATTTTGTAATAATGTATTAAAAGAAAAAAGATATTTAAAAGCTCTTAATATAATGGAGAAAAAGAGAAATTTAAATGAAGAAATGAAGATAAAAAAAAATAAAAAATATATTGAAAAACATCATAAAACTTTTTTTCTTTCAAGATGTAAAAGTTTTTTTAATTTTAGATATGAACCCAAAAAATTAATAAAAAATAATGATTTTCAAAAATTAAACTATAATTCTATATTTTATTAAAGTATTATAATATAAAGTTTTTTTATGAGAAACATATAAAAAATTAAATTCTAATAAAATATATATAATATATATCTTAAAAAACTAAAAATAAATTTCAATTGTTTATTTCAGTGTTTTTTATTATGAAAAAATATAGAATATATTTCCATTGATTTATTTTCACTTATAGGAGATCTTAAAACTTTTCTTATTTGTTCATTTTGAAAGAATAAACCATCGTTATTTTCTTTATTAGTATATTTATAATCCAGAGAATTAAATCTATTTAATTTTGTAAAAGATAAGTGATTAAACTTTTTATTTTTCAATAAATCTTTAACAAATATTCTTTCTCTTTCAAAAATTTTATACCCTTTTTCTTTAAAACTATAATCTTTCATTAATTTTTTTGTTGAATTTAAATTTTTTGATAAATTTTTTTCTATTGGCTTTAAATACTTTAATTTTCTTTCAGATAGTAAATCTACTAATTTCTCAACTGATAATTTATTATTTATTTTCTTTTTAAAACTTAAAGGATTTCTAAATTGTCTTAGAAAATTTGATTTTTTGTTATTTGTAAAAGGATATTTACTAGTTTTATTTTTTTCTTCTGAATTTGACAAATTTATTTTTATAGTATAATAATGAATTTTATATTCATTTTTTTTATGAAAAGAAAATTTGGTTTTATTTGAAATATTACTTTTATATAATAATTGATTGTCTCTTTTTGTATGAGGAAAGATTTCATTTTTTTTTTTATTTCTTGAAATATTTAAAGAATAATAGTTATTCAAAGTAGTACCAAGTAAATTTTGTTTAATTGTTTTTAAAGATATTTGAGATTTAGACCCAAAATATTTCATTACTTTTAAAAAATTAATTCTGTTTCATAAAAATAAAACAAAATAAAATATAATAGTTTATTTATGAGAATAAATTCCTTAATTTATTAATTATAAAAAAACAAAAAAATTGAAGAAAATATTTATAAAAAACAAATAAAATGAAGTAGCATTTTTTCCAGTTTAGATCGATACTCCCCCACGTCATTCAGACGGATCTCCCCCAGTTTAGACAGGGGGCGGTGTCCATCTGAACGACGGTAGGGGGAGAATCGATCTAAACTGGAACAGCATTTATTAAATTACAATTTGATTATTTACTTTAAAAAATTGCTAAAATTTACTCCAAAAAAGTATTTTTATTATTTAATTACAAATATCTTGTTAATTTGATATGTTTTTTTAAAGACATTTTCTTTATTTGATAAAGTAAAATAATTTCTCTTAAAATAAATCTCTATCTATCTTTAACTCTATGAATTTAATTATATTGAGTAATTGAAAAGTGTGGAAAATTCATCTTGTATTTTTTTATTTATTTTTGATATAATATTATTATATAAAGAGTCAGTAATTTTTTATCTTATGGATGTGATTAAATATATTATATTAAAGAAAAAATGAGTTACTTATTTTTTCTTTTATTAAATTCATTCTATATTATTTTATCAATATAAAATAAATTTTGAGGCTTTTTATATACCATTGAATACATCATTTATAATCTAATCTAAATTTTCAATAATTTAAATTTAAATAATATTAGTTGTTTTATTTTTTTTATTAAAAAAAAAAAAATATATGTTTTAAACTACTATTTATTTTGGTATTTTAATTTTTACGCTTAAATTATTTAATTCTTCCAAATCCGATGCAATTGATGCATTTGAAGTTTTATTCATTGCTTTTCTGCTTTTATAATATGAAGAATTGCTTTCATTTGAATTATTTTCTATTTTTTCTTCACACTGAAAAAAAATTAATTTAATTTCACTTCCTAAAATATTAACTTTAGAAGCTATTACAAATAATAAATCATTTTTAAAGAAATCAATAATAGGTTCATTAATAATATTATTCATAAAAATAAAATGTGTTTTATCATATTCATCATTTTCAGGAGGATTCAACATAATTAATTTATTTAAATAATACAATTTTTTTGTATTTTGATTATTATTATTATTAATATTTTTATTTTTCATAATTTTAGAAATATTATTAGTATTATTTTCTTGTGTGATTGACTTAATTTCATTTTTATTTTCTAAACAATTATTTTCATAATATTCAATTCTATAAGAACCAATTTTACCATCTAAACCACAAGTAAAAATATCATAAATTTTAAAAGAATTGTGATTTGGAATTTTTACAGTACTCATTTTTCTATATTTAATTATTTTATCATTTATTTGTTCTTTAAGGGAATTTCCCCATTTTTCAAGAATTAACTCTTTAGTAGTTTTTTGAAAAATATTTTTTTTATTTCTAACAAGATTAACATTAATTTGTTCATCTTTTGAATATAAATAGTTATTATTATTATTATCTTCTTGTAATTCAAATATCATTTTACTAATATAATTACCATGACCTTCTAAGCATGAAATAATATTTCTATTATTTAAATCTATAATATATGCATTATTATCTTGTGCTCCTAATCCTAATAAATTTCCATCATTTGAAAAAGTAATTGATGTTATTAATCCAAAATTTGATTTATATATTGATAATATTTTATAATTTTCTAAAGAAATTAATATTACTTTTCCTCTGTTTAAAACTAGAATTAAATATTTATTTTTGTATACAGAAAAATAGTGTATTTCTTCTTCTTTTTCTTTTATTTGTGAAAATGTTAATAATGATAAATAAGATTCATTTTTATATAATAAATAAGAAAATGCAATTTTGGAATCTTTATAATATTCAAATTCTATAATTTTTAAATTGTTAAACATTTCTTCATTTTCTTTTTGATTTTTTTTTTTTGATGAAAGATTATCTTTTTCTTTTTTTAAAAATTGATTTATGAAATTATTACTTTCTTGAATTTTTTGTGTATAATTAAATTGAATAATCATATTATTTGATAATAAAATATATAGAAAAGTACTATCATTATTATTTTCAGGAAGAAAAAAATCTTTAATTGTTATATATTGATTTTGGGAAATGTCAAAAATTAAATTTGATTTATTGCTTTCTTCTTTGTTTTTATTGATTAAAATTCCATAATAAATATTTTGTTTAGTTAAAATAAAAAAACAAATTTCATTTGTTGTTTGATTTAAAAAATATTTATATTTAATTATGTCATTTAAATCTAAAGATGAAGGAATTGGATCATAACTTCTTTTAGTGTTATCATTCATATAATCTTTATTATTATTTTTGGCATTATGTTCAAAATGATATAAAGTATTTTTACTTATTTGGAAAATTAATGATTTTAAATTTTCTTTATAAGTTATTTCTTTATTTGATTCTTTTTTATAATTTATAAATGATAAAAAATTTATTAAATTTTGCTTTCTACATTCAATTGGTATAGTTTCTTTTGGAATAAATTTTATTTTTTTATTATTTGAACTTAAAGTAAAACTTGATAATCCATAATTATTTAAATGTCTCATATATAATTTTTAATTTTATAATTATTAATCAATAATGATGTTATATAAAATCATTTGTATGTTTTTAATATTATCCATAAATTTTTCAAAATGGAAAAGGATTATTTTTTGTTTAAAAGAAATACATTTAGAAGAAGAAAATATATAGGAACTAAGATTTTTAAAAAATATTTAAATATAAATAAAAAAATAAAGAAAAATAAAAAAATAATGGAATTAATTAAAAAATAGTTTCATCAATTTAAAAAGAAAAAATAATTTTTTAACAATAATTATAAATTACTAAAATTGAAAGATATAAAAAAATAAAAGAAATTCAAAAACAAGAAGTAAAATTAATAAATTGATTTAATTAACATAGACTTTATTATTTTACTTATAATATTTACTTTAGAATTATTACAATTAGTTACTGGAGGTAATTCATTTGATTATTTTGAATTTAAGTTGAATAATTTCTCTAGATTTATCATTCTCTTTTTTACTTTTGTTATGAATGAAATATTTTTTCCCTTTAATAACAATTATTTTTTTAACATATTTATTTTTTTATTTATTTCTTTATAAAAGAAATGAAAATATAATTTAATTAATTTATTGTGTTTAATAATTAATTTAAATGAAGTTTTTATAAAAATAAAACTTATGAATTAAAAAGTTTTTTAAAAATTAAATGTGTAAAATAAAAATTATAATAATGAAATTATTAAATAAAAATTACATCAATGGGAAATCAAACATTTTGTAATTGTATTTATATAAAAAAAAAAGATAAAATTGTAAATTTTGAATGTGAAGGTTCTACTCAAGAACAACAAAATAATAATGAAGATAATAATGAAGAAATAATTTTTGATAATGATACTTCAAATACTTATAATAATAAAAATCTTAAAAAATCAATAACTTCAAAAGTATTTCCCAATTTTCAATTAAAAGATGGAAAAAGAAGGTCTTCTTATCAAGACCCAGAATTATCTTTTGTTACTATTCATTTAAAAAATCGCAAAAAGAATTAATAGTTAATTGTATAATTTAAGAAAATTAACTTATAAATATGTACATATTTTTTATGTGTTACCAAAATAATGATATTTGTATTGTTTGATTATTTTAAAATAAATAAAATAATTAAAAAAAACATTTCTAAGGTTAATTAATGTTATTGAATTTTAGTTATTGGTATGTTTGAATATGTTTGTTTTTAATAATTTCCTTCGAATTTATTTTTAAACCTGTATATTAAAAATAAATCAAAATATATATTATAAAAAATTATTAAATTAAAAATATAAAATATGAATGATAAACTATCAAAAAATATATAAATAATTGAATAAGAAGTAATTTTTATGGAACCAGAATTTAAAGAATTATTAAATAAAATAATATAAACATTCAAACTTAAAGAAAATAATTTATCTGATATTAATAAAGAGAAAAAAATTTAAAAAGTTTTTGAAAATTAAGAAAATATAAATTAAAAGTAGATATAAAAAATATATAAAATTTAGGAAGAATCCTAATAAATATATTTAAAAGAAACAAACTAATTAAATTTTATTTTAATAAATCATTAAATATTATTTAATTATTAAAATTTTTTCACATATTAATTATTAATTTAAATGATAATATAATATTTTAATGTCAAAGACATTTGAAATATTAAATGAATTTGATAAAAACACAAAATCAAAACAAATTAAACAGGAGGAAAATAATCAAAAAAATATAAATAAATATATTTATAATGAAAACATAATATCTTCAATAAAATTAGTGAATAGAAAAAAAATGGCTTCTTGTAAAAATGTGAAAGTTAATTTAAGTCCATTAAGAAAAAACACAAAAAAGAAAAAAAATGATAATAATATCTCAAGTATATTATCAAATCCTTTATATAAAAGTACAATTTTACCAAGAACAACTGTTAACAAAGTTAATTCTGTTAAAATAAAAAAAAAGAAAAAAGAAAATTCAGTGAATTATTTTTCTCTTAATAAATCTAATTCTGATTCAAAGAAAAAAAAAAAGAAAAAAATTAATCAAAGCTTAAATAATATATCAAATAATGAAATTAACTTAAATATAAAGGAAATAAATATTAATAAAAATAATAATCATAAAATTCTTAATTTAAAAAAAAATTTATATTCTCCTATTTTAAGAAGTAAAAGTCCAATTTCAGTTTCAAATATTTCTTTTATGACTAATACAAGTATTAATTTAAATGATTCTCATCAGAATTTAAATTTATCTAACAATATATATTCTATTAATTTAAATATAATGAAATCAATCAGGAAAAATAGTTTAATAAAAAAAGAATTTTTTTCTAAAAAGAAAAATAAAAATAATTCATATCAAATACACATTAATTTAAAAAATAAAAATAATGATATTAATAATTCAAAGGAGAAATATTATAAAAAATTTAATTTTACAAAAATAAATAAAAACATAATATCAATGACTCAAAGAAATAATTATAAAAATAAAGACAAACAAATAAAACAAAAAAAGGAATTTTTAAGGAAAAAACAAAATTATCGAAAGAATAATTTAACAACAATTCAAAATTTAGAAAAAAGAAAAATAATAAATCAAAAACAAATATTAAAACCAAATAATAACTCAAATATATCTTTTCAAACAAATCCATTAAGTCAATCAACAACAATAAAATCATCTTCAAGAAACAATTCAAATTTGAATATAAATAATAATAATAATATAAACAATTCAAATAAAGAAAATAATCAAAAATGTTTGTTAACATCAGAATTCTTTTCATCAAATAAAAGTTTTATTTTTTCAAAGAAAATAATTTCTATTTATTCTCTTTCAATGACAGGTTTTTCAGGAAAAAGTGATTTACCAAAAATAAATCAAGATAAATATTTCATAGAAAAAATAAATGATTATGATTCTACTTTTATAGGAGTTTGTGACGGTCATGGTGAAAATGGTCATTTAGTAAGTGAATTTATTAAGGAAGAATTACCTAAAAATTTTATTAGGGAATTAAAAAAAAAATTTATTGATAAAAGTATTCTTAATGATACTTCTTTATTGGTTAAATGCTTTAATGATTCTTTTCTATATACTTCTATAAAATTAACTAATAATTCTGATATTGATATCAATTTTTCTGGTTCTACTTGTGCTTCTATTTTAATTACTCATAACAATTTAATCACAGCAAATGTTGGAGACTCTCGTATAATAAAAGGAATATTAAATAAAAAAGAAAATAACATTAATTTAAATAAAGATAATACTTTAAATAATAACAAAATTAATATAAATTATAATAATAATAACGATGAAAATAAGATAAATAAATATAATTATTATTTTTCAAGTGAACAATTAACAACAGATCATAAGCCAATGTTAGAAAAAGAATATAAGAGAATATTAAATTACGGTGGAAGAATAGAAAAATTTAAAGATGTGAATGGTAAATTTGTAGGACCAAAAAGAGTATGGTTAAAAAATAAGAATATTCCTGGTTTAGCAATGACAAGATCTTTTGGAGATCAAATTGCAGTTACTGTTGGAGTTATTAGTGAACCTGAAGTGAAAATATATAATATTGAAAATAAAGATAAATTTTTAATTATTGCTTCTGATGGTCTTTTTGAATATTTAAATAATGATGAAATTGTTAAAATTGTTGGTAATTTTTACTTTGATAATAATTGTAAAAGTGCTGTTCATAAATTATATAATGAAGCTCATAAAAGATGGAAAAAAAATGATATTTGTATTGATGATATTACTATTATTGTTGTTTTTTTTGATTAATTATTTTATATTTTTTATTTATTTTATATAATTATAATTTATTTATTTTTATAAAATTACATTTAAACAAATGAATAATTTCTTAAATAATAACAACAACTTTAATGATTTCGATAATAGTTTGATTTTAACCAAAAATATTTTATCATTAATATCATTTTTTGCTTGTTTTTTATTTATTATATTGTATTTATATTTATTAATTCAGGTTAAAATTTGCAAATCTGAAAACAATTCTCATAAAAATATAGGATTAGGAAGTAATTATATGTTAATGTTAATAATATCAAATTTATTAGGAACTATACCTGAAATAATTTTATTTTATTCATTAACAAATAAAACAATGAATGATGGTAAATGTGCTTTAATAGGATTTTTCAGAAATTATTTTGAATTATGTTGTGTTTCATGGATATCAATGATAACTTATTTATTTTATAGTTCTACTTTACCTTATCAAAATAACATAAATACAGAGATGAAACAAATAATTTTTGGAATTGTTTATGCATTTATTATTCCTTTAATTTTTGTTCTTATTCCTTATTTTAATAATAATTTTGAATATGATGGAACTAGTAAATGTTCCTTTCAAAAAAAAATTTGTTTTTCAGGAGTTCTTTTTGTTATTATTGTATTAATTAATGGTTCATTACAATTGATTGCTTTATTTTTTGCATATAAATTTTATAAAGAAAAATTAAATTTATTAAAAGAACAAAATGAGGAAGAATATAAATTATTAAGAATTTATGTTTGGATTTTCTTTCTTTTTCCTTTTTACTTAGTTATATCGAGAATAATAAAATTATTGGCAAGATTGAATAATTTTTTTTTATTTTGTGCTGAAATTTCTTTCGCTTTAAGTGGCTTTTTTGATTCTTTTATTTGTTTTTTCTTCATAAAAGGTGCTCTTCCGTGTTTTAAAAACAATAATGATTATCAATCTCTTGAAAATTCCGTCAAATCTGATATGAACGATTAGTTAAATATATTTTTTTTGAAAATTTTTTATTTAAAAAAATTATTTTTATTAAATATGATTTGAAATGTTAATGTTCCTGAAAAATATTCAAAAATATATAAAAGAAGTGAAAATAATGTTTCTAAAGGTAAATAATATCTCAATTAATTAGAAAAATGATTTAATTAAAATAAGGAAATTTATAAAAAAATGAAATGTAAATAATCAAAATGGAAAATACGATAATCCATTTTAAATAAATTAATAGAAATTATTGAAAAAAAGCAATTATATGAAAATAAAATATGTTTAAAATGAATTTTTAATAAATAAAAAATTTATACCATTATATATTAATAGAATTAATGAAATTTTAAAATTGAATTTATAATATTCATTATTTATTCATTTAAATTTAAAGACCTCCTCTTAGCCTTCCATGTTGAAATATAGTTGAATTTTTCTGAATATTATACATTTCTAAAGGTTCTGAATCTTTTAATGTTTTTCCACCATAATTCAGAACAATTTCTTTATATTCTATGTTTACTTTTTTTTGAAACATTTCTTTTAACTCTTGCACAAGAAAATTAGGTTTCACTGAAAATGAATAAGTAACATCATCAATTGTTTTAATAAATATAGGAATATCTGAATAAAGAAAAACTTCTTTTTCTGGTCTTTTTATTTCTTTATATCCCTCTTTAATATGATTACAATGTAATAGATGATTATAAAACTGAGTATATTGAATAGCTTCTTCACAATTTTTATAAATACAAATAATTTTTAAAGTATTTAAATAATTGATTATCCATTTTTCAGCTTCTTGAAAAGAAAAAGAATGCCCATCTTTTCCACCTAAACATTTCATTTGATTATTTTGCTTCCAATGTTCATAACAATCTTTACAATAAATTCTTTTGCAATTTTGACATTGAACTGGTTGATAAACTAAATCCAAACAAAAAGGGCATCTTACTTTAGGAATGATATATTCTCCATTTTTCTTTATTACTAACCAAGCTCTGTCAATTGTTACTTCTTCTTCAATTTTTTTTTTTAATACTGTCTCTTCTCTCTGTGAAGAGTTTGATGATCTCATATTAAAATTATTAATTCTCTAAACAATTTCTTTTAAACTTTTTCTTCTATAGTTAAAATTTTATGAGATTATTTTCTTTTGCATTCTTAATTAAATATTTAAGATTATATTCCTTCAAAAGAAACACAAAAAAAAACTTTAATATATTTTTAATTTAGATAATTTAGATATATTATCCATTGAATAATAATTAAATTATTCTAGTTTTTATGTTTTATCTTTTTTCAATCATACGACAAAGAATTTCATTATAAATAATTTGATGAATTATTTTATAAATAAATATATATTAATTCAATATTGATTCCATATTTCAAAAAACTGTTCTTATAATTTAGAAAAATTCATAAAGATTTTAAATAATAATTATATTATCTACTTTTGTTAAATATTTATTTCAAGACATAAACTATTTAAAATATTAAAAATATTAATATAAAAACCAAAATTACTAATTATTTAATATTGAATTAAAATCCATTAAGGCATTTGTTTTTTCAATTAAATTAAATTTATCAATATCCATATTATTTAAATCATCAAAATTAATTTCAAAATGAGTAGTACTTAATTCTTTTTTACTCAAATGAAAATCAACTATATCACCTAAATTTAAATAATTTAAAGTTTTAGTCATATTATCAAAAGAATTTTTTAAAACTTTTATTTTAGTTTGAAGAGATAAAATTATTCTTCTAAAAAATTCCATAACTCTTATTAAATCTTTATTTTTACTTTTAGTTCTATCTATTTTAATTTCTTCTTTATATAATTGATTAACTTTTTTTATTTCTATAATTTCTTCTTTTAATTTTTTAATATCTGATTTTAATAATTTAATTTCTTTAGTATAATGATTATTAAATTTAATAAATTTTTGAATCGTAATTTTTTTATTTAAATCTTCAGCATCACCACTTTTAATCCTTAAATTATCAATAAAATTTTGAACATCTTTAAAATTATTTGATAAAACTTTAATATATTTTTTTCTTGTTTTTAAATCATCTTCATTATCTTCATATTGTTTTTTTAATTTTAAATTTTCTTCTTTTTTTTCATCTACTAATATTTGAAAAGCTTGTTTTTTATTTAATAAATCATTTTTTTTTAATTTAATTTTTTTATATAATTCATTTCTTAAAATACTTTTAGTTTTTATTTTTTGAATAATTTCTTTAATTTCTTTATCTTTTTCTTTATCTTTTAATAAATCCATATGAAATAAAATTTCTAAATTTAAATTTAAAGTTTCTTCTAAGTCATAATTATAGTCTCTTATTTTTTTTGGGTCTTTAGTTTTTTTTCCAAAAAGCAAATGTCTATGAGAAAGAAAAGTATAATCTATAAAAGGACCACGTGAATATTCCGTCATAGCAATATTTTCACTCATATTTTTCTTAATATAATTATTAGGTTGAGTTTGATAAGCTCTATAGCTTTTATTTTTATTAGAATCATTATATTTCTCTTTTTTCATTATTAATATTTTAAAAAAAAAATAATAGAGAAATTAATAAAATTAAAGAACAAATTTCATGGAATTGTAAAATAAAATAATTTTTATCTAAGTTTTATAAATAATTATTCTTTTATAAATAAGTTTTATTTTCATTAGTCATATAGTAATTAATTTTCTTAATATAATTATGGTTAAAAATAAAATTCTAATTTTTAATTCATAATACAAATAATCTTTTTCATCATAATAAATTTGAGTATGTATATTTTAAATATCAAAATCATAATATAAAATTAATCTAATAATTATAATATTATTTATTATTAATGATATTATAATTACTCATTTTTATATTTTGAATGGTTTTTTTCTCAATTTTAGAATTATTATTTATTAATAATTGTTTTTTTAGAAATTTAAATTTTGTTCTTCATGAAAATTAGAAGTCCTTGAAGAATCAAACAATAAATTATCGGATATATTATTTATAGAATCTAACTCTAATTTTGTCTTTTTTTCTCTTTTTCAGTTTCAAAGTATAAATCTATATGAATTATTATATTTTTTTTGAGAAAATGAAGAAACTGTTAAAAAATAATATACAGTACTTGATAAAAAGATATTTTTTTGATGGTATATGAAAATATATAAAAAGTGTTTTAAAATAAAAATATCTTTTATTTAAATTATATCTTTTCTTCTTACAAAAAATAAATAATCTTTATAAAAAGAAAATAACAACCCATAAAAAACATTGAAAAAAAAATTATAAAAAAAATATGCAAATCATTTTTAAAAAAAACAAACATATTCATAAAAAAAATAATATATAAATGTAATAAAAATCAAAAACCAAAATGAAAAGCAATTCATTAGAAAAATCTAAATGTTGTTGTTTAGATATATTACCAATAAATTGTTTAAAAAGAAAAAAAGAAAAAAAAGCAAAAAAATCATTGGATCAAAATTCAGAATTAGACTATATATTAACAAAAAAGAAAGAATTTCTTCAAATAAATAACAAAACAAACATGAATATGGATTCATTATTAAAAACACCAACTTCAAATCCCAAAGAATCATCAACAAGATTAAATAATATGTCAAAATCAAGAAACAAAAATACAATTCTTCAATCAGGAATAATAGGAACAACAAAAAAAGAACCTTTAAAAGAAACAAAAAAATTTTTTCATGAATTTAAAGACAAATTACGTTGTTTTTTTTGCGGTGGAAAAAAATGTAAACATGAAAATTATTTAAACAATATATCAAATAACAATGCAATAGAAGGTTTAAATTCAAATTATATAACAGATAATATAATAGCATCCCAACGCCCATCAGAAGTATTAATAGATAAATTTAAATTAGTATCAAAATTTAAAGAATTAAACATAGGTTTAATAGTAAATTTACAAAGAGAAGGAGAACATCCATATTGTGGTCCAAATGCTTATCATTTAACAAGTGCAGGTTATTCATATAATCCTTCAGTTTTTACAGGAGATGATATTAAATGTAAATTAAGTGGTTGGAAAGATATGTCAGTTCCTTCTTCTATGAATTATATGTTAGATATTGTTAAAGAAATTAGTATTATTACTATAGATTGTAAAGCCAAATGCCTTGTTCATTGTCATGCTGGTTATGGAAGAACTGGTGTTGTTATTGTTTGTTATTTATTATTCAGTAGTTTAAAAGATTGTGATACTGTCATTAAGCATGTTAGAAGTAAAAGAAAAAAATGTGTTGAAACTAAAGATCAAATTAAATATTGTAAAAAATTTGAAGATTTTTTAAATCATTCTAGATTACTTTTTGGGAATAAAGAAAGTATTGATGTTTATTTAAAAAAACAAGAAGATTTACTTTTTGGGGAAGAATTAAAAAAATATGGGTTTGTTCCTAAATTAATTGTTAAAGTTTTGGAAAGGATTTGTTTTTTGAAAAAGAAACATAATTTAGATAATATTATGATATATAAATTATTTCAAGGATTATTAATAGATTGGAATGATGAGTTAGAAAATATTTTAGTTGCTATGAAAAATATGATTAATAAAAGTAATTGGGTTTTATTTGATGAAACTGAAAATTTAATGATTATTATTGAATTATTATTTGATTGGTTTGAAGATTGTGTTGAATATGTTATAAGTCCTGAAAGAACTGAAATTATTATTTCTAATAATATATATACTGTTTACTCTCAACAAGTTGATGATTTTTTCTCTTTTAAAAATATGGATAATAATAAAGTAAAAGAATTTTTTGATTTTATAAAAAAAGAATATCATTGCTTTGAATATGAAGTTTTATTTTATTTTGCTAGTTTTTTAATGAATTTTCCTCCAAAAGGAATTGATGAAGAAGGTAATTTTGATAAAATGATTGAAAGATTATCATTAGAATTACTTGGTTTTTCATTTAGTGAAAAAACAACTAATTCAAAATACAATGAAATAATTCTTCCTTTAATAAAAGGATTATCAATAATAATAAAATCAATATATTATTCTTTAAAAATAACTGAAAATGAAAGTTTAAATGATTCTTTCGTTTGTCCTAAAAGAAAAAACATTCCAATTGAATTTACAATATCAAATGAAATAAATAATACTGTTCCTTTAAAACCAATTCCAAGAAAAAGAAAATCAATGTTTGTAAAATCAGATTTTCATTTTTTAAAAAATTCAAGTGTATCTGATAGTTCACCTCCTTTTATTGAAAGACAAAGAACTGGAAATACATTACAATTAATAAATCATAATAGTTTAAATAATGAAGCTAAGTTAAAGAAATTATATAATGTTTTAAATCGGCATTTTTCAAGTAAAAAAAATATATTTATTGATGAAAATAAATCTCATTTAAATTATACTAATGAAGGTATTTCTGGTATTTCAATTGAATCTTTAACTCCTGAAAAAACTATTACTAGGAAATCTAAACAAATAGAAGAAGTTATTGAAGAAATATTAAATAAAGATTCTAGTTCTTGTTCTTCAAGTTCTATGGATGTTAATTCTACAAATTCAAAAAAAATTTTACAAAAAAATTTATTTAAAGATGATCTTTCTCCTATTCCTTCTGTTAATAAAAATAAAGAAAAAAAAAAAATAATTACAACTAATAATTTCATTCATAAAGAAGATAAAATTAATAATTTTTTAAATATTGATTTTAAGAGTAAAGATAAAGAAAATAATAATAAAACAAAAATAAATAATTTAACAAGAAGTAAAAGTACATTTTTTGAAAAGGAAATTATTCCTAAAAAAAATAATATACGTAGAAAAAGTATTGTTGAAGAATTAAAATGTTTTAATTCTAGAAATTCAGATTTAGGGAATAAAGTAAGAAAAAAAGGATTAGATATGTCTCAATGTAAAGGAAAAAGTGATAAAGCTTTAATAGATTTAATGAAATATATGAATAGTCTTCAAAAAAATTTAAATGGAGAAGTTGGTAAGATATAATAAAATGAGTTTAATTAATTTTTTATTTGGATGTATATTTTAATTAGATTTTCTTTTTGCAAAAAATGTAATATCAATATATTTATAAATAATGCTAAATATTTTTAAAAATAAATAAATAAAATTATAAAATAAAAGTACTTTTTTTTTAAAATACAATATTATTGTTAAAAATAAATGGAACAAATTAATTCAGAAAAAATAGAAGAACAAATAAAAACAGAAAAATCCAAATTTACATTTAAAGGTAATAAACAAAATATTAAAAAATAAAAAAAATCATAAATAAAAATAATAGTAATTTTATTAGGAGATATAAGTGTAGGAAAAACAAATATAATTAAAAGAATAATAGGAGAAGAATTTTCTCAAACATCAGCAACAATAGGAGCAGATTTTAAATTTATGAATTATCAAATAAACGATGAACAAGACCCTTCAATAATATATAATATTCAATTGCAAATTTGGGATACATGTAAATATTATAATTTAATTTACTTTTAATATTATTTTATTTATTTTAGCAGGAGCTGAAAAATTTAGAGCAATTGCTTTATCTCATATTAGAAATTCAGATGGAATTTTTCTAGTTTATGATATAACTAATATTGATAGCTTTAACAATATTAATTTTTGGCTTTCTGAAATTAATAAAGCAACAGATGAAAATGTTATTATTTATTTAATTGGTAATAAAAGTGATTTATTTAATATGAGAAGTGTTTCTTATAATCAAGGATATGAACAATTTAAAAATAAACATTTTAATAATTTTGCTGAAGTTTCTGCTAAAACTAATCATAATATTATGGAAATTTATACTGAATTTTATAAAGAAATTTTCAGCAAAAATAAAGATAAAGTCCTTGAGAAAAGAAATCAAAATAAAAGAATTTTTGAAACTATTAAAAATGAAGAAAATAATTGCAAATGTTGTTATTAGATAATAAAAAAAAAATAAATTTAGTTTTTGAGTTTGAAAATATTGAAAATAGAATTAATAATTTTCAATAATTCAATAATCTAATTTTATAGATTTAATTTAAACCTAAATCTCCTAATTCTTGAATAATTAAAGGTTCATTTAAATTACTTTTTTTACTAATATTTTCTTGATTTATTTCTTTATTTTTTTTAATTATATTAGTTTCCTTAATAATTTTATTTTTTATAATTTCCTTTATTATTTTAGTTTCTTTAATTTCATTATTTTGAATATCAAAAAGCTTATTTTTAAAATTTCTTTCTAATTTCATTTTTTCAATAATACATTTCCCTATCAAGATTAGAATACATAAAATTACAATAATAAAAATAAATAGTAAAGATTCAACAGTTCCTAAATTTAATATATCATCAACAGTATAATTTCCTTTATTTCTTTCAATAGTTCCTTTATCAATAATTGATTTTTGTTCTTCGATGAAATTATTATTACCTTGAATAAAATCATCTATAAATTTTTTATTTTTATTATAATAATCAACAATTTTACGAAAATAATTTAACATTTTATCGTAATAGTCTTTATATTCTTTTGGAATTAATTCTATGATTATTTTCATAAAATCATTAGAAAATAATGCTTCAATTTCTTCTGAAAATTGTTCTATTGAATCTATTTGTTTTATTTTTTGAATTATTGTTTCAGTCATATCAAAATATTCTTTATATGTTTCATATAATTCATAATTAGAGAATTTAAACATTAATATCATTGTTTGTATTGATGATACAAATTGGTCTCTCATTGATTTCCAATCTTGTGTTTCTGATTGTTCTGATGATTTATTGAAGATTATTAAAACAATGATAATAAAAAATTTTTTCATTATTTGTGTATTTTATTTATTTATTTTTTAGATTAATATTTCTTTTTATTTGATGTGTTAAAAAAGAGGTTTTAAAATCTTTAAAATATTATTTATTAATTGAAGAGAAAAAGGTTTTATTTATTTCTGGTATTATACATTTATTTATCATTTATTTAAAAGTTTTATTTAAATTTTAATTGCAATAATATATTTTTTTATAAATAATAAAAAAGACAAAGGTAAACAATAAATAAAATCAAACAATAATAATAAAAAAAATCTATGAAAAAAAAGTTACAAGTCAAATTTACGATAAAAAAATAGTAAAATAATATTGAAGACACATAAAATGTTTAAGAAAAATTATAAAACAAAAAAAGTATTTCATTTAGTATACTACAAAAAAAGATGCGAATAAAGTGTTTAAATAATTTGATTCAGATAATCCTTGAAGAAACAGAAGTTAAAGAATTTGAAGTTTTAATTAAAGATTATAGAATCTATCTCTCAAATTAATAAACAATAATCTTTTTTTATTAATTTGATTTTTTTATTGAGATTTCATTTTTATCCTTTTTTTGATTAATAAAATTTTACAAAAAAGGAAGAGACTCTTTTCATATAAATATTTTTTAGATGATTATGATGATATCTTTTCATACAAGAAAAAATTTCTTTAATTTAATTGTTTCTATAATATATATTCTAAACATTACTAAAAATAAAAAGGTCAACAACTTATTAATTAATTTTTATATTATTCATTAATAAAATTAATAAAATTTAATTTATTTATTATTTAAATTTTATTACCATTACAATAAGAAAAAATAAATAATCATTAACTGTATTTTCACAAAAAAATAATTAAAATCTTCATGACCATTAAAATCATATAAATACGAAAATAAAATATTAAAAATATAAAAATGAAAGAAAACTATGATCACCCATTATATAAGCATTGTGAAGAAAAAGATGCAGATGCAATAGCTTGGGCATTTGTAAACAAGGAAAAAATGGTAAAATTTCCATTTAAATTTCCTCCACTTGGTGAAAATGAATTAAGAGCAAACATCCTTTATGCAGGTTTATGTCATAGTGACGTATTCACAGTACGTGAACTTTGGGGTGCTACTCAATATCCAATAGCACCAGGACATGAAATGATATGTGAAGTAAGTGCAGTAGGTAGTAATGTTAAAAATTATAAAAAAGGAGATTTAGTTGGTTTTGGAACTTTAAGAACTTGTTGTGAAAAATGTAAATATTGTAAAAGAGGACAAGAAGAAATATGTATTGGAGCTAAAGATCTTGGAACTTATGGTACTCATTGGGGTGGTTATGCTACTGCTATTCAACAACCAGCTGAATTTTTCTTCCATTTACCTAAAGGATTTGATTTACAAAAAGGAGCTCCTCTCTTCTGTGCTGGAATTACTACTTTTTATCCTATTAAAAAATATCTAAAAGAAGGAATGACTACTGCTGTAATTGGAATTGGTGGTTTAGGACATGTTGCTGTACAATTTTTACATAAATTAGGTTATCATGTTACTGCCTTTACAACTAGTAAAGATAAATTTGATTTCATTAAGAAATTAGGAGCTGATGATATTGTTTTAAGTACTGATCCAGAACAAATGAAAAAAGTAACTGGGAAATTTGATTATGTGATTAATACTATTCCTTCAATTAGTAATTTTGAACAATATTTAAATTCTGTTGCTAAAGGAGGATTCTTTGTTCAAGTAGGAGCTGCTGAATTACAAAAGGCTAATGTTTCTTTTAATTATTTCCCTTTGATTGTTAATGAAATTAGTTTGGTTGGTTCTTGTGTTGGACCTAGACCTGTTATTAAAGAAATGTTACCTATTTGTGCTGAGAAAGGAGTTTATCCCATTGTCGAAGAATTTTCATTTGATGATTTTCCAAAAGCTTTTGATAAATTAGAAAATGGAAGACCTAAATTTAGATGTGTTGTTAATGTTAAAGATTGGGCTGAGAAAAATGGTTTTAAAAAATAATGTTTTATTTATTAAAAAAATGATTAATTTCTTTATTTAATTTTTTTTATATATTTTATTCATTTTTATGTCCATAAAATTTTCAAATCTTAAAAATGACAAACTACAAATACAATTGAATATGATTATGAAAAATTTATTATTCTATCTTTAATCATTTGATTTATATTATAAAAAAAAAGGAATTCACAAACTTTTTAACATATATATTTATTTTTATATAGGTTTTCAAATCTTTGAACTAATAATTTTTATTTTTATGATTAATTTTATTAATATAGAAAGAAGAAAATTTTGGTTTTAATAATAATAAATGCTTACTGATTTATTATTTTTATTTTAATTATGATATCATTTTTTTATATTATATTTTTCAACCCAATATTTATTTAATCCCTTACAATTATTTTATATTTTTTATTAAAAAATAATTTTAACTTTTAAGAAATAAATGATTTTTTTAATTTTTATATTAATAAAAATATTTCAAAGATATTTATAATGATAAAAATTATTTATAATAGCTTTTCCTTATATTAATAATTTATAAATCAATTATATTAATTGAATTCCTTTATTTTAAAAATATATTTTAATTTAAAAAAATTATAAATTAAATATCTATTATTTTTTATTTTCAAATATTTCAAAAAAATATATTCACACAAAGTTTTTTTTATGATGAAATAAATATTATTTTCAATATAACATTTTTATTTATTGTTAAACAATTTAAAACAATTAAAAAACTCAATTTTTTTATTATAATTGATTTTGGGGATTGGGGATTGGGGATTGGGG
>JAJJLU010000498.1:0-36629 GCA_023807065.1 Isotricha intestinalis | reverse complement strand
CCCCAATCCCCAATCCCCAATCCCCATTATTAATTCAAAGATAATAAAATTATTAATAAAAAGAAAAATTTGTCTAAATTCTTCATAAAATAATTAAATATTTTTTATATTAATATATATTTTTTATTTAATAAAACTTAAACTTATAATTAAATTAATTTTAGAAGAATCTTCTCTTGAAATTTCACCGTTAATTCCTATAATATTATAATTTTCACTTAAAATTGCATTTTTTGAATTCTTAAAAATAAATTCATAAATTTTTTCAATATTTGCTTCTTTATTTATATAAGGAATTGAAATTATATTATCCAAAAAATTTTGTTCATTATAATAAGAATGATTGAGAATATTTTTAATTTCATCACTTAAACAAGTAAAGTTAAAAATTCCATTAAAATTACCATTTCTTCTTTTAAAGAAGTCTTCAATAGAATTACATAAATCATTATCCCAATTTAATTTCTGTGAAACACCATTTAATTCTCTTTCTTCATTTATTTTCTTTAATAAATCTCTTATTAATAAATCTAAATCAACTAATAAGATTTTTGACGAAATTGTAATTCCTGATAATTTCTTTGGAGATACATTATTCTTATTATTTAATTGGAAATTGTTAATTAATTCATTTTTGAAATTTATTACTTTTTGATATTCTGTTCTTAAATTTTGAATTAAAGTATTGAAAAAATTTTCTCCTTTATCTTCAATTAAATAAAAACTCTTTTTTGAATAATTTTTAATTTCTTCTATTTGATCATTAAATTCTTTATATGAATTAATGTAATTGCTTTTATTATTATTTTCAATTTTTAATTTAATATCTTTAATTATTTCATCCATATTATTTATATATTCTTTCTTTCCTATCATTAAGATAAAATTTTCTATTTTATTATTACTAAGATTTATCATAGAAATAACGTCTTTATTTAATTGAGAAATTTTTTTTTCTAAATTAATAATTATCTAAAAATTGATTATTTGAAAGAATTGTTTTATCTAATAAGTCTAATTTTTGATTAACGTTTTCCATATAAAAATCAAATTGAGATAAAAATTCTTGATATAAGTTTTGAATAATGTTTAAACATTCATTAAATTTCACACAAATTTTTTCTTTTTCATCAATTATAAATTGTTTTAAATTATTTTTATATAAATTAATAGAAGAAAGATAATTTCTATTATTCGTTAAAATATTATTGTTATTGTTATTGCTTTTAAAAAATGTTTTTGAATTAATATTAATTAACTCATTTAATTTACTTAAAATTTGATTAAAAATTAAATCATCTAAATTTTCTACTTGATGAAATAAATGAGTATTTCCACATCCTGTTTGTTTACAAATGAAAATTCCACAATCAGAACAAAATGAATTTGCTATATTTTCATTATGAATAGAACATTTTATTTGTCTTGGTTTAGATAAAAATTGAGGTAATACGTTTAAATAATTTGAAGTAAAATTAAAAGAATTCATTTTTTAAATTTAAATAAAAAGAAAAATCATAATTTAAGTTAGAGTAAATTAATTATTTTTTGGTTTTAACTTTTTATTAAAAAAAAATTGATTTTTGAATAAAAGATTTAACTAATGTTTTATCAAATGAAACTTCACTTTTTATATAATTTAATTTTTATGGAATTTTAAATAAACTAATGTTTACATTAATTTTTTCTTATAGATTTTAAAAATATTTTTTATTAAAATGTTAAGTTAATTTCAAAGTGTAAAAAAATGAAAAAGTATTCAACAAGAAAATTCAATCCTTCAATAAGATTAGCTGTAAAATTTAATAATAAAATTTATCATCTTTCAAGTCATAGATTTTATGATAGAGAAATGATAGATGCAAACAATAATAAAATTATGTTTCATAAAGAAATAAAAGAAGGACAAAAATGGAATATCGTTCAAGAATATAAAGGTTTGTATTCTATATCTTTTGAATCAAATGATTATTCAATGAAAGATTGGTATTTATATTATGATTTAAAAAAAAAAGGTATTTTATCAAAAAATAAAAAGTCTTTGTGGAAAATTGAAGAAATTGATAATAAACAATTTTATATTAAAGATGCTTTATATGGTTCTTATTTATGTTTAGCTAGAAATGAATCAAGAGATTCTAATTCATTTTATGGAACATCAAAAAATGAAATAGAAGAATCATATAAAAATGCTTTTATATTTTCGGTATATAATTAAGAAATAATTTTAAAAAGTAAATAAAAGCAATTAAATTAATAATAATAGTATTAACTAATGTTTATTATCTTATTGAATCATTAAATCTTGAAATAAAGAAAAATAGTTTAATATAATAATATTTAAAAGTTTATATTTATTTTAAGAAGAAAAATAGAATTTAAAAAAGAAATAGAGAAAAAAGAAATAATTAATTATTTAAATTGGAAATATAATTTGATTTTTGAAAGGAATAAAGAAAATAAATAGCTTTTCCTATTTTGATGATTATTTCTAATAAGTGAATTTTTGTTTATTTTGAAATTCGGGTTTTTTCAGGTTTTTAATTTACAAAAATATGTTTCATGTTTTGATTTTCAATTCGTTAATATAATGAGTATTCTATTTTTTTTTATTTTTTTAAATTTTTTATATATTTTACTTGATGAGATTGAATTTATTAACATTAAGAATTTCTGATGATACTTTTAATATAAAATTTATTCTTATTTGATTTGTTTTTTTATGATTTTAGAAAATTATTTTTGTCCTTTTATTTAAATTAATTTTTATTTTTTGGGTATGAATTATTTTTTTTTTTAATTATTTTTTTATTTGATAAATGTTGGTATTTTAAATAATTGCAATTAATAATATTTTTTATTAATAATATTTATTTTTTTTATTATTTTTTTGTTTAAATTAAAATTAAAAAATAAATGAATAATAAAAAAATTTATAAACATTCAAGGAATAATCAAATTAACAAAACAAAAACTTTAAATTCAATACCAATTAATAAACTTTCTATGAATCTTTCTTCAAAAACAGACAATAGTAAAACAATAAATAATAATATAATAATATATAAAAATCTAATTTATTCAAATTTACAAAAACATAATATTAAGAAGAATAATTATGATATAATGAAAATTAATGATTTAATTGATTCTAAATTAACTCATTTTATTGCAACTTTCAAAGATTACTTAATTAATGATTATATTGATGAATTTTTGAATAGATTCTATAAAAGAAATGAAAGTAAAACTCGTTTATCAAATTTTTCAAATTATTATAAAAATTATTTTAAATTTTTTTCTAAACCTTCTTTTTCCAATTTTTTTGCAAATAAAATAATAACATATTATAATCAAGAAAAAGCAGAAATTTTTTATAATAAAAATTATGGTAATAATGAAAAAGAAAAAAAAAAGAAAACAACAAAGAAACAAAAATAATTTTTAATACTTTAGTTAAAGAAAGTATAGATTATATAAATACAAAAGATTATATTTCCACATTTGATTCTCAACAAACAATAAATTTATTTGATGAAAGTATTACATTTATAAATAGTATTAATAATAATTCAAATGAAAATTCTATAAATTCTCTTTTATATTATTTTTCAAATAATAATATTAATAAAACTTATATTAATAATAATCAAAGTAATGTTGAGAAAGTGAAAAAAAATGAAGAAAGAAGTTTATTAAAAATTCAATAATTTCAAATTCTATTGAAACAAAATCATATTATAATATTCATGTTAATAGAGTTAAAGATAAATTCCTTTATAATAGTATGGGTAAATATATTATTAATTCTGAAAGTAAAGTTAATTTAACTCATAAAGAACAAAACAGTTTAAAATTATCAAAAGTTAATTTTTCTCATTTTAAAAATAATCTCAAAAACCAAAATCAAATCAAATCAATTAGTAAAGAGTCATCTAATAATAAATTTATAAATAATCAAATCACAAATTCTATTTTTTCAAGAAATAAAAATAAATTAAAATCTCATAAGTCAAATAATATATTATTTAATACTTCAACTCCAAGAACAATTTCAATAAAAAAGTCTTATGATAATAAAACAAATACTAAAAATAATATAAACTCAAATAAAAAAAGAGAAAATCTAAATTTAAATGAAATAATGAAATTAAGCCTTCAAATTTATAATGAAAATTCAAAAAAAGTAAAATTGCAAAAAAATAATTGTGATTTAATCCCAAATCAGACGTGCACGTATTATATTAATGTAAATATTAATAATAATATTCATCATCACCATACTCATTCATCACCAATAATTAATGATTTGGATATAAATTTAAATACTAATATATATTTAAATAATTCAAATAAAAATAATAATGATTCAAAAAAAAAATCTCCAATTAAAGAGAGAAATAAGAAAAATAAAGATAAATTATTTATAAGAGTAAATACAGAACAAAAGAAATTAAATCCTTATTCTTCAAGTTCAAATTTTAAACATAATGAATTTGAAAAAATAAATAAAAATGAAATTAATAGTATTTCTCCTTTTAAATATAATTCTAATAATAATATATATGAAAATGTTAAAAAAAAAAAAATATAAAGTCTCAATTAATTAAAAGAAATATATATTATAAAAATAAATTAAAAAATAATAAAGAAAAAAAAAATAATAATCCTTTTTTTAAGAAAAAGAAAAAATAAATTAGAGTTATGAAATTGTTTGAAATAATTTTATATAAATAATATAATATTATTTTAAGAAAATTAAATATAAATATAAAAATATGAATGTAAATGGTTAAAATCATTAAAAAAAAATTTGAAAATTATTTCAATTGTTTTCAAATAAAAGATATAATAATTTTAAAAGATCATTTAATTGATATTTATTCATAATTCACTTTATAAAAAAGCAAAAATTGGTTTTATTAAGTTTTTAAAAAAAAATAATTAAATAAATTCTGCTAATAATAGTATAAAGATTTTTATAATTAAAAATTAAACAATTAATCCTTAAAGAATAATCCTTGAAAATAATAAAAAATATAAAGAATCCAAAAAATTAGTTAAAAATAGTATAAAACATCTTAAAAAAAAATTAAAGTGAATAATATAAAAAAAGTCAAAAAAATAAAATTAAAAACTCAAAAAATGAAAAGTTTAAAGAAGAAACTATGTTTAAAAGTATCAATTCCAAAATCAAATGAAGAAAAAAAACAATCTAATAATGAATATAATAATTCAACAATAGATTGTTCTCATATAATTGAAAATATATTTATTAGCAGTTACAAAGTAACATTAGATTATTCATTTTTAATCTCAAATAATTTTACACATATAATTAACTGTGCAAGTGGAAGTAAAACTTTTTATCCTTTATATTATAAAGACTTTAAATATTATAATATTGAATTAAGAGATGATGGTAATATTAATATTATGGATTCTATTATTAAATTTATTACTTTTCTTAATGAAATTTCTTTTGATAAAAATAATAAAATTTTAATTCATTGTTTTGAAGGAATTTCAAGAGCTCCTACTTTAGTTTCTGCTTATTTAATGTGGAAATTTAATATGGATTCTGATACTGCTATTAATTTTGTTAAACAAAAAAGAAATTGTATTGATATTAATTTTGGGTTTTTTTTACAATTAAGAAATCTTCATATGAATCATACAATTTTAAAAGGAAATTAATTTTGTGTTTTTATTATTTAGAGTTTTTAAGATTTGTATTTTGTGGGATTTTTATATATATATTTTTATTGTATAAGGTATTTTTAATATGAAAAATTCTTTTTATTTAATTTAGAAATTGTGATTTAAAGATTTTTTTTAATTAAATCTTGTTAAAATAGAAAAAAAATTATTTTTTTTGAATAAAAGAAATATTATTTTAAGAATCAATAATCTGTGAAAAACAAAAAATATTTTTTCAAAATAAAATAAACAACGAAATAATCATTAATAATTATTTTAAATAAATAGGTTGAGATTTAATTATTTGATTATTCATATATATTATAACAATAATAATGTCATTTTTCTTTGTAAAACTATAAATATATTCTTTTATTCTTTATGATAATGTACTAAAAAATAATAAAAAAAAACAAATAAAGTATAAAATACCTTTCAAAAAAATTAATTTAAAATAATATTCAAAATCCAATTATACTTGCATAATATGTAATGAAAATCTTTCTTTATATGATAATCAATCTTTGATAAAAGAAACTGACTATCATATATTTAGACTAAAAGAATATATATAAATAATTTAATTATTAATATTATTTATATTGAACTTGATTTACTTTTCATCAAAAGTCATTTATTGAAAAAGAATATAATTGTTTTAAAAATAATGATTATTTTGTTTTTTCTTGTACTGTTGATTATTGTAATAATTAAGTTATTTTTTATTTTATTTTAATAAAAGTGGTAATTATAATAATGAAGTGAAGTTTTTAAGAATATTATTTTTACCATTTTTTTATAATAAAATCTTCAAATTCACAAAATCATATTCTAAAAAAAAAAATCATTATTAATATTAAATTCAAAAATGATTTAATTGAAAAATTTTAATCAGAAAATCATTAGAAAAATTAAATGGAACATTTGAATTAATAATAAAAAGTTTTTCCTATTAATATGGGAAAAAAGGTAAATAATATGATCCAAGGAAAAATTTTTTCTTAACACATTTATAATAAATTATTTAATTATTAAATATTAAAAAACCAAAGAAAAGTGATTTGGTTTATTCTGAAAATAAAAAAGAATCAATCAAAACAATATTATTCAATGAAAGAACTTTTTCTAACTTTAATTAAAAAAATTAATTTGCATTTTAATTATTATAATAATTAAATATTAAAAATTCAATATAAAAAAAGATAAATTGAAACATACAAATAAAATGAGATATGAATTTTATGTAAAAAATAAATAAAATTATTTAATGTAAAGTTTTTAAAAAATATTCATCAATCAACTCAAAAAAATAAAACATTATTATTTATTAATATTGCCTTATTTAGATTTATCTTTAATTTTCTAATTCTTTAATTTGATATTTTCTAATTATGCTTATGAAATTGTTTTTGATATAAAAATATTATATTTTTCTAAAATTTAAAAAATTTAATATTTAACAAGGAATACTTTCAATATTAATGATTAAATCTTTTTTTTGATTTTATTTTTAAGGAAATGAAGTGAATAAGTTTATTTAAGAAATAAATTATTTTTTATTTTTATATTTAATTATGAAAATTCCAATTAATGACATTATACATTTTTTATTACAATATATGGAACATTAATATTTTTCTCAGATTATTTTTATTTTTGTATTGTAAAAATAAAATTCAAAAAAATAGAGAAATAAAATTTGTTCTTTTTTTAAAAAAAAGTGTCATAAACATATAATTATTAAAAAAAATAATAAAATCATCAATAAAATAAAAAAATATTGAAGATAATTTAGGATTTAATTTCTTAAAATATTATTACATTACTGATTTCTTTTTTTTTAATTATATTTATAATTATTTTTTTTTAATAAATCTAAATATGGAATATAAAAATATGATATAATATGTTAAAAATTTAAAATGATATTATATTGAAAAATATAACATAAAGAAATAAAATTTTCTAATTATTAAATAAATTAAATTAATAAAATTATAATTTCAAATTTTGAGAATTTATTCTAAAAAAATCATTTATTTTAAGATTTTTATAAGGTTAATTCAGAATTAATTGAAAGAAATATATATATATAATCTAATTAAAGAAAATAAAAATAAAATTTCATAAAATAAAAGTGGAATCTCAAAAAAAAAGCGGCTTAGGAAAAAAGAAAATACAAATATCAAAAATAGAAAATAAAACAGCTAGTCAAATAACTTATTATAAAAGGAAAAAAGGTTTAATAAAAAAAGCAATGGAATTATCATTATTATGTGAAGTAGATATTTTCCTTGTGATAATAGATAAAAAAGGTAGATTAAGTATCACATGTTCGCAAAATTCAATTGAAGATTTTATTAAGAAAAATATTATAAATATAAATAACAAAATAGTAAAAGAAACTTATACTTTAAAAGATTATAATAAAATATTTGGGAAAGAAAAAGAAATTGAATCTTTTATTAATAAATTTGATTCTGATGATCTAAATAAATTTGTAAAAGCAAAAGAAATTCCTAAAGATATGTTTTTATTGAATGAAAATTTTCAAGAAAAAAATTTAAATTTTAAAAATAAATTCGAAATTCCAAAATTTATTAATTCATTAGACTCAAGTGTTTTTAATATTATTCCAAAAAAAAATGAGTTAGAAAGTATTTTCGGAATTGATGAGAATTTGTTTGATATTGAAAATGAAAATATTAATTTTAATCAAAATAAGATAAAAGTAAAAAACGAAAATAAAAAAAATATAAATGAAGAAAAAAAATAATCATTTACTTTGATTTATTCTATAAATTTTAAATTAATGTATAAATGTAAATAATTTGATTATCAGATAAAAAATGTTGAATTTTAAATTACATATAAAAAATATGATAAACTTTATATATTAAAAAAGATATTATTTAAAACCATAACTTATAAAACATTTGAAAAAATTAATATTTAATCTTATATAAATATAAATTTATATTAAAAAAAATTAAAAAAAAATGAAAATAATAAATGAATCATAATGAAAGTAAATTCCTTAGTCTTTCTAAATTAGTTTTTTATATATTGATTTTTATTTTTTTAACAGTTTTTTATATATTTTGTATAATTTTTGTTTATTTTTATTCTTTTTTTATTTAAGTTTAATTATAAAAAACCTAGATTTACAAAATAAAAAGATTTTTTACTGAACTCTTTTCATAAGTTCTCTAAAATCATTAAAATTAATAATTCCATCATGATCTTTATCAACTTCTTCGATACTTTGTCTGAAAATATCTTTTAAAGTATCATTGCCTTTTTTAACAAAAGCTTTCATTATTTTATCAACAGATAAAGTTCCTGAATTATCTTTATCAAGGAATTTAAAAGCATATTTTAAATTCTCATTATTTAAAGCATTACTTTTATCAATACAAGCTCTTAAAAATTCTTCATATTCAATATAACCATTATTATCACCATCTAACATTAAAAAAATATCGTCGATTGCATTATCAACGATATTTTTTTCTCTAAATTTATATAATCCACTTGTTAATTCTTCTTTAGTTAATTTACAATTACCTTTTTTATTAAAATATCTAAATAATTTTAATATTATTTTGGTTTCATTAGAATGAGGAATATTATGTACAACAAAAGCAAGAACTAATTGTTGGAATTTACTTTGGAATTTATAATTAAGTAAATTATCTAAATAACATTGTATTTCATTTTCATTAAAATTACAAAAAAGAGCTCTTCCATTAAATTTAGTAAAAAAAGGATGATTTAAAGCTTCATTTGCAGATAATCTTTTACTTATTTTTCTTTCTAATAAAGAAGAAACCAAATTTTGAACTTCTTTACTTCTTGAAAGTAATTTAGGATGTTTATTATTATATTGTCCTATTTTAATGCTTTCAATAATTTCTTCATCATTTTTACCATCGAAAGGAGCTCTTCCTACTATTAACATATATAATATTACTCCAACTGACCAAGAATCACATTTTTCATTATATTTTTGTTTTAAAACTTCAGGAGCTATATAATATGAACTTCCAACAACTGCTTTTTCAATTTTATTTTTTTTAAAAATCTTAGCTGTTCCAAAATCTATTATTTTAATCCAGAAATAATCTTCTTTTGTTTTAATATCTTTTTCAATTTCTGATATCATTATATTTTCTAATTTTAAATCTCTATGTAATATATGATTTTCATGTAAGTAACTTAAACCTGAAAAAACTTGATAAAATAATACAGCTAATTGATTTTCTGAATAAAAATTCTTTATATATCCATATAATTCTCCTTTTTTACAATATTCAGTAACAATATAAAAATCAGTTAAAGTATTATAAAATTCATAAATTTTAACAATATTAGGATGATCTAATTTTTTAAGAATATCAATTTCATTTTTAATTTCTAAATCATCAATTTCATTTTCTTTTACTTTTTCTATTTTTTTCATTGCTGCTGACATTCCAGTTTGATTATTTTGAACTGAATAAACTGTTCCATAACTACCATCTCCTAATCTTTTTAATATTTTATATTTTTTGGTTGGATCTCCTTTTTGTTCTTCTATTAATGTTTGACTTAAAACACATAATTTCATTTCTTCTTGAAATTTACTCTCTAATCTACTTTTTTCTACTAATGTGTTTGTTTTCTTTTTTCTTCTTTGAAATTTCTCATTTTCTTTTTCATTTTTCTCTTTTTTTTGATTTGAAGATACTTCGAACATTACTTTCTTTATTTCATTAAATTTATTTTGAGAAGAATTTTCATTTTCATTTTCGTGGTTATTTTGAGATAATAAACTTAATTCTTTTATTTGACAATTACTTGCGCTTCTTTTTCTTCCTTCTTCGTATTTTACTTTTAAAGTTTTTTTCTTATTCTTTTTATTATTATTAATAGTATCATTATTGTTATTGTTATCATTGTTATTATTATTAGTATTATTATTGTTATCATTAGTGTTGTTAATAATAATGATATTATTATTAGTATTGTTGTGTTTGTTTTTATTATTATTTTTATTATCATGGTTGTTATTGTTATAAACAATTTTATTTTCATTATTTTGGATATTACTTTCCTTTTTTTTGGAAGGATTATTATTATTAAAAACAATTTTTTCTGATTTTTTATTTGGTTTTGTATCTTGATTATTATCATGATTTTTTCCTATACCATCAGTGGATTTTCCTTTTATTGAAATATCACTATGAGTAGGATTATGAGGATGATTTTGTTTATTTGTATTATTATTATTATCTATATCTAATGTAAATTTATTAGGAACTATTGCTATATCTGGTGAAGAAGAACCACATATTCCCATTACAAAAATTTATTAAAAAATAATAATTTGATTTTTGATTTAAATTTTTATAAAGTAATTTTAATTTTTTATTATTTTCTATTTAGATTTATTTGATAATAATTAGAATAAATACTTTTATTTTGTTTATTTTAAATATTATTAAAATTTAATGGATGCTCCATTAAAAAAAATATTAAAAGATATTCAAAAAGAATATGATATGGATGATGAAGTAATAGACCCAATAATAAAAAAATTAAATAAGGAATTTTATTTCAAATTAAAAGACATAAAGAATTTATCAGAAGAAACATGGACAAAATTTGACTTACCATTAAATTTATATTACATTTTAAATGAATTATATCAAGCATCATTAAATCAAAGTTCTCAAAATCAAAACATTCAAAATCAAAATATTCAAAATCAAAATATTCAAACTCAAAATCCAAATCAAAATTTTGTACAACAACCATTACAACAACCCATAAATCAACAACCTATAAATCAACAACCTATAAAACAACAACCAATAAATCAACAACCATATATTCCAGTTCAAAAACCAATAAAATCTTCAATATCAACTTCTGAAAATCAAGAATTTAATACAGAAACAATTCAAATGCATTTAGCTAAAATATTCACTGATATAGATAATATAGATATTTCTAGAGATGTATTTAAATTTATTTATCAAATAATTAATAATATAAACCATAATCCTTCAGATGAAAAATATCGTAGAATTAATATCAAAAAATTATTAATGAAATATAATTATCCTTCTATTAAATTATTTTTAAATTATCTTCATTTTAAAGAAGTAGATGAATATATGTATTTAATAGGTAATTGTGACTTTTTATTTCAAATAATTCCTGAATTAAATGGTTTTATTAAAGCAAATAAATTAGCAGAAAGTAATTTCAATCGTTATCAAGCTTCAATTGCTTCAATAGGGAATAATGAAGAAAAACTAAAAGAATTTACTTCAAAACAAGCAAATTTTGAAGATTTATATCATGAAGAATTAAATAGGAGGAATAATATTATTAATAAAACTAAAGTTGATAGAAATCCAAAAGCTTATGAAATTACTTCTCAATATAGTTTAAATAATATTATTGCTAAAATGAATGAAATTAATGACTTAGATATGATTTCTAATTCAGAAGATGATAAATTAATTTATAAAAATGCAATGGATTTAATTAAAGAAAATCAAAATAATAGATTTACTTTAAAATCAAGAATGCATTATGAAAATTTAATGAATACTCCTATTTATGTTAAAAGTGATATTAGATTTAAATTTCCTGATTCTAATATTTTAGAAGCTTCTTTTAGTTTAAATGAAAAAATCGGAGATTTATATAATTTTATTAAAGAATATTTAAATAATTCTAATGATAAATTTACTATTAGCACAACTCCTCCTCCTAAAAAATATATTAAATTAAATGAAACTATACAATTTAATAAGTTATTTCCTCAAGTTTTAATGTATGTTAATTTTGATGATGAATATAATGGATTGAATCCTGAGAAAATTGAAAAAATTAAAATTAATATGAATTTAGATTAAATTAAATCTTATTTATTTTAAGAATTACTTTCTTTTTTTTAAAATTATATCAAAAATAATATATAAAACTCTAAACATAACTTAAAAAAAAAATTTTCTAAAAACTATATATACCAAAAAAATAAAAAAAATTAGTATTTCAAACATTAAAAACTTCTTTATTTTCACTTTGATTAAAAGCACTTCCAGTATAAAGATTATTTTTTTCATTAATTTCTTGAAATTCCATTCTAATTAATTCAATAGTTCTTTCCTTAACATCCTTATCAAAATCATCTAAATTAATTTCAAGTGGATCTCTAATTAAACCATAAATTCTAAATAATTTTCCTAATCCAACATCAATAGTAAAGCAAATCATTAAAAAGCAAAAAGTACTAAAATAAAAATTAATAGAATAAGCCATCATATAAAAATTATTAAAATTAAAGAACTTCCAATATAAACTCATAATAAATAGGATAAAATAATAAGATAAAACACTTCCCAAAAATAAAAAGGCACTAATAAAACTATGAGTACAAGTAGTTTGTAAAATTTTAAAATTAACAATTAAAACAATATTACTATAGGCAATAGAACCAGAAGAAGGTAAATCTTGTAAAAAACCATTTTTCATTGGAGTAATATCACCATAGAAAGAATAAATAAAAACAAATATTGCTTGTAATATTCCATAAAAAACCCATTTCCAAAATCTAAAAGGATGAAATAATTTACCTATAATTCCTTGAGTATAATATCTATTATCTATCATTAATAAATCATATGATACTTCCTTATCATAAATTCCAAACCATATAATAGGAAATGAAGTAAATATTATATTAAAAAATTGATATATCCAAGGATCATATAAATAATTTCCTGAGAAATAATTTAAGAAACCAAACCAAAAATGAGGTAAAACAAAAAGAAAATTTTTATAAAAATTATAACAAACAACAAAAGAATTTTTTCTATAACTTTCTCTACCATGAACAAATAATAATCTTTTTAAATATTTAAATTGACTAATAGCATAATCAGAAGCTCTCATAGCTTGTCTTCCTTCAACACCTATAATACCAATTCCTATATTTGCACTTGTTATCATATTTACATCATTAGCTCCATCACCTATTGATAATGTTGTTGTATTTGGTTGACGATTTCTTATTAATTTAACCATTTCTGATTTCTGCTTTGGAGTCACTCTACAACATAATACTGAATTACATCTTATTGATATTGAATAAAATAAATCTAATAAATGTTTATCTGAAGTTATCTTGTTTAATTCATTTTGACTTATTATCAAAGCATATTTTTTCCTATTTGGAATTTCTATATTGTCCATTTCATATTTTGTATTATTTTTTATTATAGTATTTTCATAAAAAATTTTTGAAAATTCTTTAAGTTTTAATGTTATATTTTCTAATTTTGATTTTTCTGGAAATTCTAATATAATAAAATCATGTGTTATTAATTTACAACTATATGCAATTGATTTTGCAGTGTCCATATTATCTCCTGTTAAAACCCAAATTTTTATTCCAGCTCCTATAAAAGAAAATAAAACTTCAGAAACATTATCTTGTAATTTATCTTCTATTGCTGTTGCTCCTAATAATATATAATTCCTTTCAATAAATGAATAAGCTTTTTTTAATAATGTATTTCTTTGACTTGGATTATTTAAAGCATTTTGATATTCTCTTTCAAATATTAAATATTCTTCATTTGATATTTCTCTATATGCAATCATTAAAGTTCTTAAACCTTTTTTAGCAAATTTAATTAAATGATTATTTGTCTTTTCTATTAAAGATTCATTTTCAGTTATTAATTCACTAATAACACTATCAGCTCCTTTTGAAAATAATCTAATTTTTTTATCAGGACATTCAACAATAACACTCATTTTTTTTCTTTCACTTGTATATTCTAATATATTTAATATTTTATATTGAGTTTCATTTCCATTTTTATCTTTTAAATATAAATTATTAAAAATGTCTCTTCCACTAAATATATATCCAAAATATCTTGCACAATTTACCATTGCTGTTTCATCAGGTGATGATGATTTATATATTATTTTTGGTAAAGAATTTTGATCTGTTATTACACTGTGACAAATTGATAATGTTAAAAAAAATAAATTTATTGTTGAAAAATTAGATGATTCCTTACTTTTAAAATCTCTTTCAAATTCTAAACTTTTAAAATTAAAATTTGTCACTACACCATAATTATCTTTTAATTCTAATTTTTTTTCTTTATTATTATTATAATTATTTTCATTTAAATTATCATTATTATTATTATAATAATTTTCATTTAAACTATCATTATTAATTTCTAAGTATTTATCTTCATCATCCAAACCATAAATTTTACCTCCAATTGACATTCCTTTAAATTCCATATAATTTTTAGTTAAAGTTCCAGTTTTATCACTAAAAATAAATTTAACTTGTCCTAATTCTTCATTTAAAGTAGAAGTTTGAATAACAGGACAAGTTTTAGTCTCTTTATCATACATATAAATATCCCAAGAAATAAACATTCCTTGAATATATTTAATCATTTCTAAAGTTACAAGAAGTGAAATTGGAACAATATTATTTAATAAAACTATCCATGTCCCACATCTTGTTATTAAATTTGAAAAAGAAAAACTTTGTTCATTATATTTTTCTTTTTCTCCAAATAAATATGATAAGTTTATATTTCTTAATTGAATAATACCAATTATTGAACTTATTAAACTAATAAAAACTTGAATAATAAAAACAACTAAAATTTGATGATTCATTATTTTTTCAACTTTAGAAACTTTATCTTTTAAAACAGGAGAATTTTTCATTATTTTAGATTCATGACCAATATAAATAACAAAAGCATAAATAAATTTAGTTTGTTTTAAGGAACAACCTCTTAAAAGAAAATTTTCATAATCTAAAAAAGTAGGATTTTCATTTAATAAATTAAATATAAATTTCCCATTAAATTCATAAATAAATTCATTAGGTTTTTCACATTGAATAATACAACCATCAAATCTTTTTAATCTATCTTCATCAGTTAATTTATTATTATTATTTCCTTCTTTATTAAATTCAGTTATTATTTTTACATTTCCTTTTTTAAATTTTAAATTTGTTTCTCCATCAATACTCTTAGTTTCTATATAACAAATTCCATTATTTTCACTTGTAGAAATAATTAAACAATCACAAGGAAAAAATTCATTATCATATATTTTAATAATATCTCCTAATTTAATATCTTTCCATTGTTTTTTATCAAAGCATTTATTTAAAGGATTATATATATAAGTTAATTTAGAATTTTCTTCATCATCACTTTTTTTTCTTTTCCAATCTTCATAAAAGTCTTTTATTCCATTTATTAAAACTACTACACTTAAAGGAAGTAAAATTACTGGTTTTCCATCAGCATTGGATATTTCTTTTATCATTTGTAATAAAGCTATTATTAAAAAATATACGTTTGCCATTTTTGAAAATTGCTCTAATAATATTTTTGGTATGGCATTTAATTTTGTATATTTTGATGTTGATATTCTATTTGTTTCTATATTATTTTCGTTTTGATTTAGTTTATATTTTGTAAAATTTATTTCTATATTATATTCAAATGATTTTGAAAATATTTTAGAAGAATTATGAGATTCTGAATTTGATGTTAAATTTAATAATGATTCTTTTAATTTGTTATTATTATTTGAATTGAATATATCTTTTATACTCATTCAAATTCAATTTTTTTAATTTTTTATTTAATAAAAATAAATTTAAATGTGTTTTTTTTTTTTGTGAGAAAATAATAATATTATTATAAATATTTGACAAAAGAATCAGGAATAAAACAATTTAGTTTGTGAGAATTATGTTTATTGTAAATATAATAATTCTCTTTGTGATAAATAAAAATGACTATTATTAAAATTTATCAAGATTTTAAATAATATTTTTTTATAAATATTTTATTTTTCCAATAATGAAAAAATTTTTCAGAACAAATATATAAAAATAATAATAAAAAGAGAAAAACAACTTTCGCTTTTATTTAATCCTTATTTACTTATTATTAGAAAAAGTTGTAAGCATTTCTCAAAATTTTTTCCAACAACAATTACAAATAATTCAAAATAACAAAAAGTATTCTTATTAATTAATTAGAAAAGAAATAAAAATAATATAAATGAAAAAGAAAAAAAGGAAAATATAAAAAGGATAATACAGTATCATTTTTTAAAGCAAATTTAATAAAGTAATAAAAGAATATCATACAATAATGTATGATAATTCGATAAAAAAGCAAAAATTATCAAAAAGAAAAAGTTGGTTAATATCTAAAGTAAATATTATAATTAATATTTTAATAATTAATCTTACAAAAAAATTAAAAAATCCCTAATAAAATAACATAAACCAAAAAACAAAAGTAGTAAAAATAACAGAAGGAGAATTCCTTGTAGTTAAAACAAGTATAATTATCAATTAATGTAATTAACTTTTGAACAGCCAAGCGATTAATATAAAATAATATTTAATATATGTTTTTCTTTAAAATTAATTTTGAACTATATTCTTCATATTGTTTTTGTATTTCTAAATAAGGAATTTATTTATCACAACCATTGCCACAGATAATTTTTAATATTGACATAATATTATTTACAAATCTCTTAACTTAATATTCTGTTTTATATTTAAATAGACATATTTTTAATTTTTTTATTAGATTGTAAAATATATTATTTATAAAAACAATAGGATTTACATTAAATTGGTTCATATAATATATATACTTTAAATTTCAAATCATTTTACAAATATTTTGGGTTTTTTTATAGAATTTTTTAAAAAAATATAAATCATTATTTATTAATTATTTTATTTTAATTATAATAATGTTTTTATTTTTTAAATAAAATTATTGGTATTATTCAATATTTTTTGAAAAAACTATTATTGTTATCCTTTCAAATCCTTAATATTTCTTTAATTTTATTTTACTTTTTTTTTTTTAATAATTTTTTGAAAATCATAAGAATTTAGTTAAGACTTTAATTATATTTAATTATTTTTTTAAATGTAATAATATCTCTATTTATATAATAAAAAATAATTACCTAAATACTTTAAAAAATAAACAAAAAAATGATTTAACAATGTGAATTTCTTCTAAATAAATTTCCATTTAAAACCGAATGATTTTTCAATTTAATATTCAATTTCATTTTTTCAGCTTTTAATAACTCTTCTCTAATTTTTAATTTAATATTCTTTAAATCACATTTTTCTTTTTCTTTCAAACTTTCATATTTAGGATTTTTTATATTATAATCCCAATATTTTTCATAAATCTTTTTAAACATTTCATTTTGATGTATTTTCCTAATTTCATATCTTCCATTTCTTTTAATTTCAATTTTTTTATCAATAATATCACTAATATCATTTTTAAAAGAATTACTTAGAACAGGAAAAAAATGCCAATCTTTTAAAATCTCTTTTAATTTAACTTTAGTATTTAAATTCTTTTCTTCTATATCTAATATTATTTGATCTATACTTTTTCTTTTCTTTACGAAAATTTCAGTTAATTTACTTTTATCTAAACTTTTATTTGAATTAAAATAATTTTGACTATTATAATTTTTAGTTAAATCAATTGAATTAAAATCAATTTTATTTAATGATTCAATATTATTATTTTTATTATTGTTTTCAGTATAATATTCTCCATAATATAATCTTATATTTCTTGTTTTATGATTTTTTAATTTTTTTTTTTCATTTAAAGGTGAATTTTTTTCAAAAGTTTTAAAAGGGTTTATTTTTATTTTTTCATTTGAATGTTCTTTTTGATTTGTAATTAATATATTAGAAGTATTATTTGTGTTATATGTATTATTTATTGTATTTGTTTTCTCTGTTGTTGTGTTTAAATTTGTTTTAAAAGATAAATTTGTTTGATTTGTACTTTTATTACTCATTCTATCATTACTAAATGATATTAATTTTTTTGGTTTTTTTATTTTTAAAGAATAAGTTTTTTTATCAATGAATTCTATTTTCTTTATTTCATTTTTTGAATTAATGTTTTTATGAATATTTTTTCTGTTTATTTTATGATAATTCTTTTTTTTGAAGTTATCTTCAAAAGTTATTAAATCTTCTAAATTTTGAATTTTAGTTTTGTCAAATAATTCTTCTATCCTTTTTTTCCTGTATTTTAAAGCTGAGTTTAATGAACGAATTCTTGGCTTTGATTTTATATATATTTGTGGTTCTTTTATTTTTTTAAATAATGAATGATTAGTAAATTTGCTTATTTTCAGTCTAAATGTATTTTCATTTTCTTCATTTTTCATGAAAAAATTTAAATATTAATTTAAATTTTAAATTTTTTCAAAAAGAAATTAAATATCATATTATTATTTATCGATTAATTTTTGAGAGAATTATATTTAAAAATAAAATACAAAATATAATTTTTATAAAGAATTAGTTAAAAATAAAGAGACAAAAAATGGGAACCCACTATTTTGAATAAAAGAATTTTTCATTGTTTAAACAATATCTCTATTGTTATATATTGATAATTTTTCTCTTAAAAGTTTATATAATTTCAAATAATTGTTAAAAATAAATCTAATATAATATTTTAAATTTATATTTAAATATAAAAAAAAGAATGAAATGTAGAGAATGAAGAAAAATAATGCATCAATTTTTAAAAAAAGGATTAATCCTATGAATGAATTTATATCATACATTTTTATTTTTTTTTATAGATTTTAATTGTTAAAATATTTTTCAGATATTTTTTAAAATTATAAATATATATAAATATTTGTCTAATTATTTGAAAAAACAATTTCATAAATTAAAATTTAAATTTTAGAAGATCATTAAATTTAATATTCTAAAAAAAATTATAATTACAAATAATCTACACTTTAAAAACCCTATAAAATTTTTACCTTTAATCCTTTCCTTAATTCTTTTTATTTTCCTCATAATTATTCTTTTTATCATTATTATTTGTATTTGAAACATTATTTTTCTTAAAACGATAACTTTCAATTTCACTTTTATTATTACTTTCATTTTCAAAATTATTTTTACTATCTTTTTCTTTTTTTTCTAAATAATTTAAATTTTCTTGACTCTTGCTTTTAAATGACTTAGAATTATTTAATTTAAATTTTTTTTTATAAATTCCAAATTCTGAAAAAATTTCATAACTTCCAGGACCAGGATTTTGATTGATTTGATAAAAATCTCCATGTCTACTTAACATACTTTTCCCAGGATAACTTTTATATTTACTATTATATATTTTCCCATTTGAACTAAATAAATTATCAATTCTATAAGAATTAGGAGCAGGAACATCATTATTATAATTTTGTATTCTAATACTTTTACTAAGAGACCATCCACTCATTAAACTATTTTTAATTTTACTTAAAGGATATTTCCCACTTAAATTTAATTTAAGTAAATTTTTATAAGATCCAGGACCAGGGAAATTTTCCTTAGAAATAATATTATGTATTTTATTTCCTAATGAAAATTTAGGAGAATTAAATCCAATTGGTTTAATAATATCATAATTTCCAGGACCAGGAGATTTTTCGATTACTCTTGAAGTTAAAACAGAACCAAAACTATAATTTGGAGAACCATTATTATATTCAAATAATCTTTGGATGTTATAAAAAGGAAGATTTAAATTTTTACCTTTTGTAAAATCACTTTTTTTACCATATCCCATTGATGTACTTCTTTGACTTTTTAATGGAGGTAAATTATAAAAATGATACAAATTTGAAGAATGATTTAATGGGAAACGTTGGGCTTTTGAAAATGAGTACATTTGCTTTGAGGGAGATTTGTTTTGGATATTATTTGATATTTGTTCTCCTGTTATGTCACACTCTTCTAACATTTATTTAGTTTTTTTATTTTTATTTTTTTTGAATTTTTTTATTTTATTTTTTCGTTAAAAAAAAACAAAAAATTTATTTTATTTAAATCCACTCTTTTACTAAATTTTTCTAATAAAAAAAGAGAAATTTTATATTATATTTTTTTAATTATATTGTTTTATTTATTTTATATGTACATAATTTATTGAAATAAAATAAATCTTATTTAAATTATATATGTCAATATATATTCCCAATGCAAAAATATATTCAAAATTCATATATAAGTATAAAATAAAATAACTAAATTATTGAAACAGAATCGGTAACAAGTTGAACATTGGCTACAGATTTAATTATTTGGAAATAAATTTTAAACCAAATAAAAAGAATCATAAGTAAATCAATAAATATATTTATCACAAAAACAGTTAAACAAAAAGAATAATATTTCTTAGATATTTTTTTATTTAACCCAGTAATAATATTTTGAAAAATATATTCAAAATAAAAATTTGTAAACATAGTCATAATAATATCATTTTCAATAAATTTATCAACTAATAAAATTAATCTCACTTCAATGCTTTTATCACTTGTTAAAAAAAGAGAATAAATTTGTCTGGTATAAACAATAATATAAGTTAAAATATTATTAACATTACTTTGTAAAATAGGAATATTATCACAAATTTCAACTAATTGATTACTTAAATTACTATTAATTTTAGTTAAATAAGAATTTAAAGTGCTTGTATAATTAGAATATAAAGAAGAACATATAGAATTTCCTTTTAATAAATAATCAATTTCTCCTAAACTATAAAAATTTTTTTCATTATTTTCCATATTAGATAATTCATTTGAAATTTGAGAATAAAGTGATAAAAATCCTAAAACACAATTTTTACAAAAAGGATTATATTCTCCATTAAATAAAGTATAAGGACTTTGTTTATTAAAAATAATAGATAATTTTACAGAAGAATAAAAATTAAATAAAGAATAAAATCTTTCCATTACATTACTAGTAAAGCTTAGTGAAATTTCAACTTTATGAAAATTAGTTTGAGATATAATAATAACAACAATTCCAATAATTAAATAAAAAACAGCCATAAATACAATGAAAAATATAAAATTTTTAACCATTTCAAAATCAAAATTTAATCTTTTTAATAAATCTTGACTTGCTTTTGCTTTTCTTGCTTCTTTACTTAATTTTTTTAATTGTTGTTTTGCTCTTAAAGTTGAACTTCTATATAATCCTTTAACAGCTCCTGAAAATTGTAAATATTCACTTGAATTTGGTAATGAATTTGAAGTTAAATTTGATTGAGAATCATCTAAATTATTATTATTATTATTATTATTATTTTTATTTTGAGAATTTATATTATTATTATTATTTAATTGCTTTTGTAAACTCTCTTTTTGTTCTCTTCTTTTCTTTTTTAATTTATCTTCTAAATTTGCTTGTTCTATTTCTTCTCTCATTTTACGAATTTTTGTATATATTTTACTTGGACTTTGTTCACTTTTTATTAATTCTTTTACATATTGAAATTTTTCTTGTAACTTTGTTATATTATCTTCACTTAAACCATATAAATTTTGAAATTCCGTTTTTAATATTTTTCTATATATTATTATTGATGATAAACATATTGAAACAAATAATATGTTAAATATTAAAAATATTATTAATAATACTTTATTTGTATTATGTAAACTTTTAAAGTGTTTATCACTTGTTTTATTCAGGAATTGCGCTATGTCTTGGAAATTAATTACATAAGAATTGAAATAATTAAATAAATGATGATATATATTAATTAAATCTGTGAAATATATTTTATCATCTTTTGTTAAACTTGATGAATTAACTCTTGATAAAGTCATTAAATTTGGGTAAGTTAAAGAATTACTATCATTATATGTATATTCCAAATATTTAGGTTCTAAAAATAATTTAGTTGTTTGTTCATTTGCAATTTGATTAATTGTTAAAGTAAATAAATCAATTATATTTTTCAATTTTTCCTTTTTTATATTATATGAACCTGAAGGATCTAAATGAACAAAATAAGAATAATAATTTATATTTTTCGTATATTTATCATTTGAAAAATAATCATATGCATAATTATTAAATTGAATAATATCATTTAAAGTTAAACTAGAATCATATTCAATAAAATTTTTAATCAAAGAATCATATTTAATAGAATCTTCAGACATCTTTAATGTATTAACTAAATAATCATAATATTTAGTATCAGAAGAATCAGTTTCATATTTAAAAAAGCAAAAAAAAATCATAGTACTTTTAAATATTTTAGAAACCATATTATGATATAAATCCACAGTATCTAATAATTTATAAGAGTTTTTAGAATATGTTTGTAAATAAATAATACAACATAATCCAAATAAAACTAAACCAATATTAAAAAAAAATATAATATAAATAAAAGCTTCAAATTTATTAGCAGATCTTTTATTCCCCACAGTTTTCATTAATAAATAACCAAAAACATCAGAATTAGAAGAATTAGCTTGTGAAGAACCATATGAATGAACATTAGTTTTAGTATTCATAGTCATACTCATTGAATGTTGACTTTCATAAAAAGTATTATAATAATTAACATAATTTTGATATGTATTAATATCATCATCTTTTTTATCTTCTTTCTTTATTTTTTTTTCTTCTTCTTCTTCTTCTTTCTTATCTTCTTTTTCTTGTTTTAAAGGCTCTTTTTCTTCACTGGAATTACTATAATCCGTTGTTAAATGTTTGACTGTCATTGTATGTGATTTTACTTTTTCTTCATTTGATATATTTGAATTTTCATTTTCTTTTTGATGCTTTTTTTTATCTTCTGGATTTGATATTTTTATATTATATATATAATATTTTGTGTCATTTATCACTTCTTTTGAAAATAAATGTAAAAAAACAACACTTTTATCTTTTTTAAATTGTCCATTTACTTCATTTTTAATAAAAGAATTTAAAAAACTTGGTGCTGCTGTATTTTTAGCTTTGTCGGAATTTAAATTATTATTATTTTCTAAAAGAAATAAATTTTTAGTAGCTTCTAAAACACCTTCATTAGCAATAGAAACTATTTTAACATCTTCTAATTTTTGCTTTTTATCTAAATTAAACATTGTAAACATATTTATTCTTCCTTTACTAGCAGCAACAATTTCAGCATTAATTCCTACTTTTTCATATAAAACATCAGAACCATTAATAAAATTACCATATTCATCTATTATTATTAATTGCCTTTTATGAAAATGACAATACATATATAATAAATAATTGTCTTCTAAATGAGGTATTATATCTATTATAAATTTTACATATCTTGCATTTGTTTCTTTGTCACATATTACTGTTTTAAATTCTAATTTTGTATCTGACATATTTGATAATATTATTTCATTTTCTAATTTTTTTATTCTTGATTTTGCTAAAATTTTAGGAAATATTTTTTCTAATGATTGATCTAGCAATTCACTTATTTTATAATTTGTCATATCAATAAATTTTTTAGGAATTTTTTTTATTCTCCATGATTTATTATTAAAATCATATTTTAATAAAAAAGAAATGTTTTCTGCGAATTCTCTATCCACATATTCTAAAAAATCAATAAAATTATAATCTAAACTTTCTATTAATTCATTATCTAAAGGACGAGGAAATAATAATTTAACTATACATATTATTTGAAGGAAATTTGGAGTATCAAAATATGTTCTTTTATTCTTTTTTAAGAAATGTAAGTCTGATAATAAAGTATTATACATTTGTCCCAGAGAATTTGTTTTATTTGTTACTAATTCTACTTTTTCTGTTCTTGTTTTTATAAAGCCTAATATTTCTTCAAAGTTTTTTATACACATTAATAAATCATCATTTACTTCTCCATATTTTATTTTTAATAAACCTTTTAAATCTGTATTTAATTCATCTAAATTTTTCTGATATATATATGATATTTTCAAAGTTGTTTCAAAACCTAAATTTTTATTTTTTAAATTTTTTAATATTGTATAAGCCAACCGATGAATTTTTTCTTCATCAATTATTTTCAAATACATTAATTTAATTATTAAAGTTAATCCTTCGTCTTTTTCTTTATATTCTTTTTCATTTAAAAGAAATTGTTGATATAAAATTAAACATAAAGTTTTTAAGTCCGGATTATATATATCTTCACAACAAATTATACATTCTTCCATATTACATTTCATTTTATGTCCTATAATAACACTATCAATAAAATCTTCTCTTTCTTTTTTTTTCTCCCTAAAACTAATTAAATTATCAGTGGGAAAAGTTCTTGTTATATAATAAATAAATTTCATACTTTCATCTAAAAATTCATCTTTATCTCTAAAAGTAAATTCTTCTCCTTCTGAAAAAAGGAAAATTAAAACTCCAATTAAAACAATTATTAAAGTTAATTCTAAAGTCATTGTTATTCCTGAATAAGTTTGTAAATAATTAACATATTGATTCATTAATTTTAAAGTAATATATATACAACAAAATATTGAAATTAATGCTTTTGAATTTTTTAAATAAACATGATTAACTATTTTTTCTCTTGAACTAAAAGCATTCATTCCTCTTAAAAAAATAAATAAACCAACAATTAAATTAATAACAGTAAAATCGTTAATTCCCATTAATTTATCATAAGTAATTTTAAATCCAATAAAAACTTTAATAATAATTAAATTAACTTCTAAAGAAGATTGAAAAGAATCATAAGGTAAAGATTCTGTACAAAAAGTATTATTAATATAACTGTTATAAATATACCCAACTAAAACAAAATAAATTAAAAATAATAATGAAGAAACCATATATGCAGCTTCTTTAGTTTGATATTCACTTTTAATATATTTACCTTTATATAAATAAACTATTGGTCTATTTACTAACACTACTGAAATAAAAATAAAAAGAGGTCTTATTATAAAATTTATAGAATTTGTTATTATTATTGATGCTATTTTTATTCCTAAATTAGGATCTCCTCTTGTATTTAAAAAAAATAAAATAAAAATCAACAATGTCATCAATAATATAATTCCTATTGCTATAAATATTAAATTTGAATTATATATACAATATGAATTATCTAATGTATATAATATTTTCCCACGAAATTTTATATTATAATAATGGGAATTTTTACTAAATCTTTGATACATTCTTAATTCTTCTTCTTCTTCAACTTCTGCTTCTATTGATTTTTCTTCATTTTCTTCTAAATTTCTTGTTTGAGAAAAATTCTTGAGAGATATTATTACATTTGAAGAATTATTATTTATATATGTAAAATTTGTAATATTATTATATTTTAAATTTCTTATTCTTGAATTTTCTTCTTCAATTTCATTTTCATTTTCTTCTTCTTCCTCTTCATTATCTCTTGTTCCATTATAATTAAATATTAAATCACATTGATTTGGAAATTGTTCATTTAAAATATCTAAATATAAATGAGGACTTAAAAAATATAATGGTGATAAAAGTTCAGATAAAATCATATCTCTACTAAACATTAAATCTACTGTATAAATACATGTACTATTTTCTATTATTGTTAAAATTATATTATATAATGCAAATGGGATTATATATTTCATAAAGTTTGAATATGCTAAAACTAATCTTTTATCAAATTGTAAATCCATTAATTATTTTATTTGAATTATTTATTTTTTTTAATGTATTGTATTTCTCTTTTTGAAATATAAACAATAATTAAATTTAAAAAGAAAATTTTATTATAAATATATATACATAAATAAAATTTAAAAAGGACAAAATGTTTTATTTAATTATATATTTTTGTTAAATTATCATATATTTTTCTATTATATAAAAAATGTTCAAATTAAAACAATTATATAATTAATAACCTTAATTTACAAAAATAAATAAATTATAATAAGAGAATTTTCCAATAATTTATATTCTACATTCAAATTTTTTTATTAATTTCTTCTAAAAAATATAAATATCAAAAAATAAATTTATAACTAATAAAAAAACCTAAAAAAAAAAAATTAAAAAAATTGCAAAATGAGCAAAAATGTAAGTTAAAAAAATATAACAAACCCTAAATAGTATATAATATATTCAATAAGTAAGAAATTAAACCATCAAAATTACTTATCAAAAACACCACTGACTGATTTTTCTCAATTAAAATCATTTTCCTTTTCAATAAACAACACATATGCATTATATGAAAATCAATTGATAGCATGGATACCAAAGACTCAGAATTTATATGATGATAATTTAGAATATTTATCATCAATTCCAATTTCTTTTTCAAATTTTGGTTTAAAAAAAATAAAAAGTATTGCTTGTAATTCAGATGTTTGTCATGCAATAACGGAAGGAGGATCTATTTTTTCTTGGGGAAATGATATTGATCAAAAAGGACTTCTTGCTTTAGGAGATAATATATTTCAAGTTAAAATTCCTACTTTTAATAAATATTTATCTTCTTTAAAAATTGTATCCATTTCTCTTAGTGAAACTCATGGTGCTGCCATTGATTATAATAAAAATTTATTTACTTGGGGAGATGATTTTTTCGGACAATGTGGTTATAATAATAATTATAATAATAAAAATAGTAATAATAATAATAATTGTAATAATTGTGATTATAATGATGATAATAATAATTTTGTTTGCTATTTTCCTAAAAAAGTTGTTTTAAATTCTAATTTTCATGTTAATAAAGTTCAATGTGGAAAATATTATACTGCAGGAATTAGTACTGAAGGAATTGCTTTTAAATTTGGATTAATTAATTATAAAAATCAATTTAATGTTGAGAATATTAAAGGGAAAAAATCTAATATTGTGTTCTTTAATTACAAAAATAATAATAATGATAATTTTATCAGTCATTTTTCTGATGTTAATTTAAATAAAGTTGTAGATATTTTTTGTGGAGAAGAATTATTAAGTTTTGTTAATTTAAAAGGAGAATTATTTATTTATTCTGAAATACAAGGATTATTTAAAATTCAATTAAATAACGAAAAAGATAATACTCAAATAAGTTTGATCAATGAACAAAAACAAAATTATTCAATTGAAACAGTTAAATTTATAGATAGAACCTTTTATGCTATTTCAAAAAGTAATTCAATAATATTTGAATTTATTAATTATACTTATAATAATAAAGATTTTAATGTATATGATTATGTTCAAAATGAATATGATATTAATCAAAATGTAAAATTATCAATGATAAAACAACCTTATTATGTTAAAGTAATTTTTTTCCAATTAAAATGTACTGATGATATTATTAAATCTTTTGAAGAATATGAAGATAAATTATTTAATAAAAGGAAATATAAAACAAATAAGAATTCTAATTATAAAAATGATTATTCAATGAATAATAATACTTTTGGTAATTTTACAAGTACTTATGAAAGTTTAAAAACATTTAATAATACTAATAATAATATTAGTGGAATTAGTAAAATATCAAGAATTTCAAATATGTTAGGTAATCTTTTAGAAAGAAAAATAGAACATTTTGTTAATAAAACTAGAATTAGTTATAATTCTGAAGGAAATGCTTTTTTAACAGGTAAAAAAAGAATTGAATTAATTAAAATTGAATTTGATAATTTAGAAGGAGTTAATTTTTTAGAAAATGAACCTATTAGTGAAATATTTAATAGTCTTAGTAATACTTTTAATATGTCTAGTAATATTTTAAATATTCCATTTAATGAAAATTATATTAATGATAGAAGTAGAAGAAAAAATATTTTTGAAGAAGAAAGAAATAAAAGTAATTCAAATTCTAAATTTAATACTCCTAATAATAATAATTTTAGATATAATATTTATGATAGTAATAATAATAGTTATTATAATACAGAAAAAAAAGAAAATTACCAAAGTAATAATAATAAAAGTAATATTTTCAATAATCAAAAATTTAAAGAATTTTCTTCTGATAATTTAATTAATCGAAATAATAATAACTTAGAAAATTTAGATAATGAAGATGAACAAATTGAAAAATTAAAACAAAAAATGAATAAATTAAGAAAAAATGTAGTTGATGATTTTGAAAAAAGAGTAACTGACTCTAATAAAAATTCAGAAAAATTAAAAAAGAATTTAAATAGTATTGAAATAAATGATGATAAAAATGACAATTATAATAAAAAATGTAATGCATTATTAGATAAATTTAAAAATGAAATTGAAAAACAAAAAGAAGAAAATAAAAAAAATAAAATATTAAGAGAAGAAATAGATAAAAGATCTAAAGAAATTTCAAATCTAGTTAATAAAAATAAAAATAATATATATGATAATAGTATAAATAATACAAAAAGGAATTCGATTCAAGAATTTAATAATAATAATTCAAAGAGAAATTCAATTAATATAAAAACTAACAATGATAATAATAATGATATACAATTAAATAAAGATGATTTTATTGATAAAAGGAATAATAATTTTATAGATAATATAAATAATAAAATATCTCAAATTAATTTAGAGAATGAAACTAATGAAAATAAAAATGTGAAAAATAATGATAATAATAATGAATTAACAGAAGAAAATAAATCAAATGATAAATTAAGAGGAATTAAAAAAAATAATTTTTATAAAGATGAAAAAAATTATACTCAAGATAATAATAATATTTTAAATAAAAAAAAACGAAATTCAAATAATATATTAGATTTTAATAATAATGAATTTAATAAAAATGAAAATAATAAAAATAGAGAAGAAGAAAATGATCTTAAAAATAAAACCAAAAATAATTCAAATTTAATAGAAGAAAATAAGGTAAATTTAATTAAAAAAACTAATGAAGACAAAGATAATGAAAATAAAAATAAAGAGAAAGGTAATAATAAAGAAGAAGAAAAAAAAACATCAAAGAATGAGAATTTAATTTTTGAAAATAATAAAAAAAATGTGAATGAAAATGAAGATATTAATATAGAAAGAGAAAGAAGAGAAAAATTGATGGATAAAGAAAAAGAGGAAATATTAAAAAAAGAAAAAGAAAGAGGAAAACAATTAGAAGAAAAGGAAAAAGAAAATCAAAAAAGATTTGAAAAAGAAAAAGAGAAACAAAAAAAGAAGGAAAAAGAAAGTCAAAATTTATTAGAAAAAGAAAAGGAAAAAGAAAATAAAAAAATAATAGAAAAAGAAAAAGATAAACAAAAAGAAAAGGAAAAAGAAAATCAAAAAAAATTAGAAAAAGAAAAAGAGAAACAAATAGAAAAGGAAAAAGAGAAACAAAAAATATTAGAATTAGAAAAGGAAAAAGAAAGAGAAAAACAAAAAATATTAGAATTAGAAAAAGAAAAAGAAATAGAAAATCAAAAAATATTAGAAAAAGAAAAAGAAAAAGAAAGAGAAAAAGAAAGAGAAAATCAAAAAATATTAGAAAAAGAAAAAGAGAAACAAAAAGAATTAGACAAAGAATGGGAAAAAGAAAATAAAAAAATCTTTGAAAAGGGAATAGTCAAAAATGAAGATTTAAATAAAAAAGATTTAGATAATAAAAAATCAAAAGAAGAAATAAACAATACAAATAATTTAAATAATAATAAAAAAAATTCAAACAAACTTCTTCTAAAAGAAGAAAAAGAGAAAATCACAAAAAACCAAAAAAAAAATAATATAGAAAATTTAAATTTATTAACTTTAGAAAATGAATCAACAAAAACTAATAACAATATCAAAACTCAAGAAAATAATAAAAATAGAATTCAAAATAATGTGAGTGAAGAAAATCCTACGAAAATTCAAAGAATAGATAAAAAAACAATGTCTCAAAAATTTGGATATATAGAACCAATAAAAACAGATGAATATAATAATAATGATATTTCTGATGATAATATATTAAAAGATATGATTGGTTCAATTAATGATAAAAGGAAAATTTCTTATAATAAAAATAAAAACAATAATTATATTAGTGATAATAATAATAATAAAAATAATAACAAAAATAAAAATAATAATAATATTAATGATAATATAAATGATAAAAATAAAAATAAAAATAATTATATAGAGAAAAAAGACCATTTAGATAATAAGAAAAGTGATTCTCAAAGAAATTCTCATTTAATTCCTAATATTATGTTAGATAAAATGAAAAATAATAAAAAAATTGAATCTCAAAATATTTCTCCTCATCATGAAAAAGAAAAACAAGATAAAAACAAAGATAATGATAAAAATATCACTAATACTAAAAAAATAGGAGGTAAAGGAACTTTTAAACCTAATATATTAAATATATTAGAAAAGAAAAATGATATATTAAAGTCAACTTCAAAAAATTATGAAACATTCCAAACAGAAAATAATCATAATACTTTCAATAATAATAAAAATAATAGTAATTTAGAAACCAATAATAATTCCAAATATAAAAACAATAAAATTGACAATTTAAAAGAAAAAGAAAGATTAAACATATTTAAAAGTGAAAGATTAAAGAAAAATAAAAATAATATATTAGAATTTGAAGATAATCCAATAACAAATGAAAATTTCCATATAAATCCTACATCAAAATTATTTCAAGAAAATTTATTATCAATAGAAAATACAGAAAATAATAATAATATGAAACATATAAATACACCTTCATTTTTAATTTCAACAAATAAAGAATTATTTGAACCAAAAGAATTAGAAGAAAATAATAATTATTCATTTAATAAACTTTCAGTAAGGACAAATAGAAGTAATAGTGTTTTTATTCCTAATATTAATTCATATAACAAATTAAATGAAAATGATAAAATCAATCCTCTTTTATATTTAGGGAATAATAAAAATAAAAATAAAAGAAATGAGAAGAATAATAATAAATTAACTATTGAAGATTTAGAAGATAAAAATTCTAGTAATGATAAATCTAATAGTGATAATAGTATTTATGAAAAAAATAATAGTGAAAGAGAAACAAAAAAAGAAAATGAAAGTAATAAAGTAAAAAATAAAATAGAAGAAAATTTTAATAATAAAATTAATAGAATTTTTACTTTACAAGAAAATACTTTTAGACATGGAATAAATAAACATGAAAAAAATAAAAGTTCAAAAAGTCCAAATAGTACTTTATTAATTAATAAAAAACAAAATGAAGAAAAAATAATTATTAAAGATGAATATAATAATTTAAAAAAAGATAATGATAAAAATAATAAAACAGTGAGAGCAAATAGAAATTCTAAAAATTTAAAAATAATAGAAAAAATAAAAAAAGAAAAAAATATAGGTGAGGAAGAAGGAGAAAATAAAAGAAGGAATTCATATAATATTCTTTCTAATAGAAGTGATTTAAATGAAAATATAGTATCTCAAGACAATAATAATATAAAATCTCATATTAAAAAAAGTAAATCAAAACCTTTTTTTATACATAATAATTATAATTCACCTAAAAACAAATTAAGTGATAATAAAATAGAAAATAAAAATAGTATTAAACCTTCTTCAAATATAAAAAGCTCAAATAAATATAATAAAAAAAAATCAAATTCTTTATTATCAAAAAATATAAAAAATACAAATCAAAAATTTATAAATAAACATCAAAATATATATCAAGAAAATAATAATATTAATGAAATAAATGATACAGATGAAACATATCATTTATTAAGAGAAAGATTTTTAGAATATTTAAAAAGAAGTTTTGGTGAAAATATACCAAAGCATACAAAAGATGAAGAAAAAGAAAATGAAAAATTATTAAGAAATTTATGTAAAAATGAAGTTCCAATTGAAAATGAAAATTTGGAAAATATAAATTGTAGTAATGATATGAAAGCTTTTTTATTAGAATCAATTAATAATTTTAAATTACTTCAAATGAAAGAAAAAATGAAAAAAAATGATAATGAAATTATTAATAATCAAAAATTTGAACCTTCAAAATCTACCTTATTAGATTTAATTCATTTAGATTATGAAAATGAAAATAAAGAATATAGTAATATTTTAGAACCTATGGAATTAGGAGAAAGTTATTTTAATATTAATTTTAGAAAAACTTTTGTTGATTCTATTAAAGGTTATAATAATAATACTTTACCTTCTGATGAAAGAAAACAAAATCTGAAACAATCAAATTTATTTAAATGAATAATAATTTTTTTATTACTTTAATTATTTATTTATTTATTTTTCTTTTATCATATTATATATTTTTTCAAAATGAAAAATAGGTTTAAAAGATATTATTAGAATATTTTACAATAAACTATTTTTTCCTAAAAAATAAAATTTAAAAAAGTTATTTTAATAAAAAAAAATATATACAATTTATTTATGATAAAAAAAGGAAAAAAACTATTAATTTAGTTTAGATAATGTCTAATTTTTAGACTATTATATCATATTACAATTAAATAACTAATATAAAAAATTAAAAGTTTTCATATTCAATAGAAACTATTCTTATTCTATTTTTCTCATCATATAATAATCATTCATTCTTTTCTTTTGGAATTCTTCATCTTTCTGTTTTAATTATCAATATTATAACTTTATTACTATATCTATTATTTGTAGAAAATTATTAGAATCATAGATTTCAGTAAATAACCATAAAGTGGTAATTAAATTTTAAATTAATAGAATTGAGTCTTATACTTTTATCTTTTATTTTCTTATTATCATCATACGTTATTAAAAATCATGAAAAAATAATGAGTTGATGTGGAAGAGAAGTTGATTCATATTGTTAAAACTAAATGAATAAGAAATCATCTATTTGATTGCTAAGATTTAGATATTAAATTTCTAAATAATTATCGAGTAATATTATATTTATAATAAAATAAATAAGGAAAAAATATAAAATTTTATTTGTATCTATGTATTATTTAATAAAATTTTCTTCTTCATTCTTATTATTTTTCAATTGATTCTAATGAAGTATTATCTAATTCTTTTAATTTATTTAATATTTAATTCTTTTACTCCTATAAATTATTAATCCAGATGATAAATTAAATTCTGAAATTTTTATTGAATTATAAATAGTATTGTCATTTATGTATCTCATTTTTTGATATCTTATTCCTCCATATAAATTTTCTATTTTAGCCCATTTAAAATTTAAAAATGTTACTTATATCTTTATCAAGAATAAATTTATCATCATTTAATTTCTAAGATATTTTTTTTCATTTCATCAATATCATTATTATAAAAACTGGACATTTCTAAGGTATAGTCCTCTTCTGAAGAATAATTTAAAGAATAAAATAAACATAAATTTCCTTTTATTTTTTTAATTATAAGAGTTATTTTATTTGAATATTCATGAATGTTATCTTTAATATAATTTTTTGGTTTTTTTGAATATATTGGAAATAATCTTTATAAATATTTTCCAATTGAATAAAAAACGAATTAAAATTTTTTGGTATTTCAATTTCATCTTTTGAATTAATAAAAATATTTTTTCTAAATGAATAATATATTATTTATATTAATTTTATTTTTTTCTGATTTTTTAATAATGACTTATTTAATTTCTTTTTATTTCCAAGATTATAATTATTATATATTAATTCATTAAATAAAGTATAATAAGCATCATAACTTTTTGTGAATTCTTTTCTTCTGATAATTTCATTAATAAAGGATCAAATAAATCTTTTATTCTAAAAAGTGTTTATATTATTCCATCTTTAATTATTCTTGGGTGTTTATTTAATTTTAATAAAAAATTTGGTTCAAGAATATAAGAACTTATCATTAATGATAAATCAAATTTATTATTGATTAAATCAAAAGTAATTAACTTTCTAAGTTCATTTTGTTGATAAATATTTAATAAATTCTCTTTTAGTATTATTAATATTTTTTTATTTCAATTATATGTTTATCATCTTCTAAATTGTCAATTTCATTTTGAATTTTAACATTTATTCTTTTTAAATTTACTATATTTTTATCATTATATCATTTGTAATTTTTGTAATAAAATTGTATATTTTTTTCATTTTTTGTTTTATACTTCAATTATAATTTATTCTTCACCAAAATAAGTTAATCTAAATTGAAATTTTTTTTTCAAATCACTTGTGTCTCCTATTCCATAAATTAGATAATTCATTATCAATTTCATTTTTTTTAATTAAATTTTTCTTTTCAAGACTTTTAATTTTAGATTTACCAACAACAGAATCTCCATCTTTTATATTCAAATATGGTCTAATGGCCTTAAATTAATTTTTTTATTCCTAACACTATCTTCATTTTCTTTCTTTTCTTTATTTTAATAAAATTAGAAAGCATTTTGAAATTATTAATGAATTAGTTTTAAATAATAAAAATAAAAGATTTATAAAATATGAAAAACATAGAAAATAATACTTAAAACAATGAATAAAAAAATCAAATAAAAAAATTTTAAAAACTCCACAAAAAAATAAAAATTAACTAACATCTGAGGAATTCTTCAACCAATGGTAACTCTTCTGATTCAATGGTTATATAATTATATAAGAATAAAAGTACAGGAGAAAACATAGAATAATCAGAATTAGAATATTTAAGAAGAGAAATAAAATGTTATAAAAAAAATATGAAAAAAAACAAAGAAATGGAAGTTTGCTCAGAAAATGAAGAAAACTTTTCACCAGAAAAACAAAAAAGAATTAATGAAGAAATGAAAAAAAGAAAAAAAAAGGAATATATCAAATTGTTTCTGCAAAATATATTGTATTCATAATAAAAAAGACCAATATATACCTTGAGAAATAACAAAAACAGAAGAACAAAGAAAGAGAATTATTCAAAAATATCTTTATTACTAAAATATTTTAGATTTATTTATTATTCTTGGAACAACTCTTAATAATGTAAATATTCTTCTTACAATTTTCAAGATTATAATTATTTCTTGATGTATCATCTTCATCCCTCTTTTTATGCATTGTTCTGTTATTATCATAATAAAAAATTCATTTATTCTTCATTTTTTATAAAATGGACTTTCTAAAATGTTGTGATTTTCTGATTTAAATAATTAGAATGGATATATTATATCTACAATTTAATTAAATGCAAATGTACACATATTACTAAATATTATATATATTTTAACATCTTTTATATTACATCTTTTATAATCTATTATACTTTCTCTTATTTAAATCAGAAGGTAAACTAATTGTTTTATCAAATAAAGTAAAATATTGTCTAACTAATTTTTTATCTAATATAAATAGAATTATTTTATGGAAATTCATTTTATTATATATTCCAACATTTTTTAATTCATTTAACAAATTTTGAACTCTTGTAACACTAGATTGAAATTACAATATAAATGTATTTCATAATCAGGCATATTAATAATATTATTTTTAATCAATTTTAAATATAATTCTAAATTAAATCTCATTGAAATAGCTTATTTTTATATAAATAAATTAGTCATTTCTCTTGAAATTTTTTTAAAATATTATTTAAATTTTTAAAAAATTCAAAATCAAGATTTCAAAATCATTTTATTTTTTAAAAAAAAATTTAATTAAAAATAGAAGAGTTATAATTAAATATATAGTAATTACTCAGTAGATCTTTTTAGAAAATAAAGTTAAAAAATAATATTATTATTTCTTTATAAATTCTATTCATCTTAAATTTTGTTGGTCTAGAATATTCACTTTTTGTTTACTTTGAGAATTGTTTCAACAATAATTTAGTTTATTATTTATGTTCTGTGGAATAAATTTTTGTTTGTCTACATATTATTTTTTATATTAAATTTAATTATTAATTTTTGTAAAAGGTCTTTGAAAAATATTAATCATTTTTTATTATCATATTTGGAAAAATAATTTAAGTATTTCATCAAATAAAAAATCTTTATTAACAATAAATTGAAAAATAAAATTGAAAAATTGAATTGAATGTAGAAATCTTCAAGATAAAAATGAGAATATTAATTTTTAAT
>JAJJLU010000497.1:0-36881 GCA_023807065.1 Isotricha intestinalis | reverse complement strand
TTTTCAAATTTATCCTTTATTAAAATTATAAAATAATGAATTATTATTATTTTCTTTATTTTTTCTAATTATATCTCTAGGACCTTCTATTGATAAAATAATTATTATTTTCTTTTAACTTTTGAAAAAATTCTTATTTCTTTTGCTATTTTATTATTAGAAACAATAATTTGAAAAGAAAATAATAATTTTTATTTCTTCTATCATAACATTCATTATATTAAAAAACATAATATTTTTTTAGATTAAATCCATAAAAATTATATAATTCTTTAAATAAATAAATATTTGTTTTTAAACAACATTTATTTATTTACCTCAATTTTCAATTAAATTAACTTAAAATAAAAGAGATTTCAATTGATTAATTAAAATTCTTTAAAAATAATATTTATTTCTATTTTCCTTTTAAGATTAATTTAAATATAGATTAAATATATTTTTGAAATGGTTATGATTAAGAAAAAATTTTTTAATTTCATTTTTAAATATATTTTTTATAAACAATTATTATCTGTGTAATTATTACATAAATTTGAATGAGTATAACATTTAGAAACAAATCTTTTACAATTTTTTTTACAAAGAGGATAAGTTATATCAGTATTAATATCACAAGGTAAAAAATTTTTTTTGCAAATAAAGGAAATATAAGAATCTAAACAATCAATAGTATTAATTAAAGGAAGATGATAAGTATTATTTGAAATTTCAGTTAAAAATTCAAATTCAATATTTTGAACAATTTTTTTTTCAATTATTTCATCAATTGTTTTATTTGTCCAGTCAGGCCAAATTGGCTAAATAATTTAAAAATATATTACATTATAAAATGGAACACAAACATATTTTGGAATGTAATTATAACAAAAGATTGTTTCTTCTTTTATTAATGTTTTTTCTAAACAAAATCCTTCTATTTTACCATTTATTTCACATAATTTTATTTTGATTAATATATATAATAGTATTAGTGATTTTAACATGTTATTTATTTTATTTTTTTTTCATTCGAAAATGAATGATGTTAAAAAAATTATAAAAAATTTAATTGAGTTTCAAATCGATAATATTAAAAATTTATTAGTTACTATGAATAATAATATTAAAATGAAAATTCAAATGGATAATTATATTAATGATAAAGATAATGTTGAAATTATTAAAAATAAATTAAATATTTTTAATGGGGATATTCATTTTCGAAATGAATATTATATAACTTTAATTAATAATTTTAATAAAATTTGTTTTTCTTATGATAAAAATATTTCACAAATTAAAGAAAGTATAATTAAAATTCAAACAATATTATATAATAATTTTTCAAATGAAATTAAAAATATTTTTAATTTAAAAGAAGAAAAAATAAATGAACAAATTATTAAAATATTTGAATATGATAAATTTTTGTCAAATCTTCAAAAAATAAATTTTTCATTTGACTCATATTTATATTTAAATTCAGGAGAAATTTTACTAAATCAAATATCAAAAATATATAATAAAATAAAAGAAATTCCTTTACCACTTTAAATAATATATTTTAAAAAAAATTAAAATTTAAAAAATGAAATAATAAAAAAAAATGAAAAAACAGAGTGAATTTCACCATAGAGTAATTCCATCAACAAAGGAAGTAGAAAATGAATTATTAAAAACATCATATCACTCAAAAATAAAAGAAATAAAAAAGAATCAAAACAATAATAATAACATAACAAACATAGAATCATTAAAGAAAGAAATAGAACAACAAAGTTCAAATAGTATATATAGTAAAAGTGAAATATCAACATTTAATAAAATGAGAAGAAGAAATTCTTCAAATATGAATACTTCAATTTTTCAATCTCAAATAACACAAAATAATATTAATGTTAGTACTCCAAGATATAAAGAAAAAATAGTTAAATTAACTGCAGAATTTGATTCCTTTAAAGAAAGATTTGTTGTTAATAATGAAAAATTATCTTTATTAGAAGATAATTATTTTCCTTTTGAAAAAGATCCTCCTAATGAATTAAATAGTTTAATTAAAAATTATATTGTTTTATTTTATTTTCAATTTGGAGAAGATATTTTTCTTTTTATTAAAAGAATAAATAAAAATATGCAAATTTTCTATTTTTGGAGTAGAGAAGAAGATGCGTTAAAATATGGAGTTGATTATAATCAAATGAATATTCCTGGAATTTATTTTAATAATTATGAAAATTTTAATGAATATTCTCAATTAAGAGAAAAATATTTAAAATTTGATAAAGAAATTATTTTAAGAGATGATATTATTAATAAATTAAAAAATGATGTTAATTCATTAAAATCTGAAAATTTAAATTTGGAAAATAAAGTTTTAATTAATCAAGAAAAAGCTAATAATTATGATAAACATATTAATAGTTTAAATGAAGAAAATGAAGAATTAAAAAATGAAATTAATAATTGTCAATCAATAATTGAAGAATTAAATCAAGAAAATGAAAAATTAAATTTAAAGATAAATGAATTAACTAAGAAAATTAGTAATAATATTATTATTAATAATATTACTGAATCTCTTAATTCTTCACCTAATTTATTAAAAGAAGAAGTTGATAAAATTAATTGTAATTTTCAACAATATTTTTCTTTGAAAACTGAAAAAGTTGAAAATTTTTGCTTTTTATTTAATAATAATAATAAATTTAATTCTCATTCTTCTTTATTTTCTAATTTCAGTCAAAATGAATTAGAAAATAAAATTAAAAATATTGCTTTTAAATTAAAAGATGAAGTTGAAAATGCAAAAAAGAAAAATGAACTTTATTATAAAGAGTTATTGAATGAGAAAAATGATATTATATTAAATTTAGAAAAAGAATTAGAAACTAATCAATTAGAAATTGCAAATTCTAAAAAATTAAACGCTAATTTAAAGTATTTAATTGAAATTAAAGAAAGTGAAAATAAGAAATTAAGTGAATTTGAAAATGAAATTATTAACTTGAAAAAACGAATTAAATATTTAAAAGAGAATAATGAAGAATATATTAATATTATAAAAGAAAAAGAAAATAAATTAGAAGAATTGGAAAGTAAAATTAAAGGATATTTAATTCAAATTAAAGAAAAAGAAAATCAAATAAATGAATATTATAATACAATAAATTATTTGGAAAATTTATTGAAACAAAATAATATAGAATATTTTCAATGAATAAAATTTATTTTTTCTTAATTAATATTATAAAATAATTTCCCAAAAAAGCAAAAAATAATTGTTTAATAAATTTATCATATATGTTATATTAATTAAAATAATTCTCAAATAGATTCCTATTTTCAATATTTTAAACTGTATATTAATTTCAAAAAAAATAAAAAGAAAACCTTAAAAAAAATCAATAATTCAAAAACAATTTATTAATACTATGTGACTTTGAAGTAGGCATTCTATAATTATGAGATTTATTCCTAAAATGTAATTTACTACTTGACCTATATAAATTTCCATCAATTCCATTTTTATCTCTTTCAATAAATTTTCTCCCTTCATCAAAATCATTTCTAATTTTACTTAAATATTGATCGACTCTTTTATCTTGTAAATTATCAACATCTCTAACTAAACTTCTAACATAATTATATCTATCAACAGGAATATAAGGAGTGAAACTTTTATTTTGTTTTTTAATTTCATTGATCATTTTTTTTAATAAATATTCGGTTTCCCAATTTTTATTATATTGACAAGAACATGTATTAACAACATAAGGTTGAGGATAATAACCTTTCCAAAACATAATATCAGGAGAGAAAAAATCAGAAAATCTCAAAACTCTGTTTCCATTAAAACCTCTTTGTAAATTATATCCATTTCCAATATTATTCATTTGATATTCAGGAGTATAATCTTCAATAAAAGAACCAACTGTTTCTTTAATATTAAATGAATGATGACATTTAAAGCATATTATATGAGTTGCATCTTTTTTAAATCTATTTTCTGTATGACAAAACGGACATGTTATTAAACCAAAAACAGAAGGAACTCCTATATCAAAATGATTTGAATCACTATTTACATATTCTACTGATGCTTTTTCAAAAGCTGAATTTGGAACTCTGTTATACTTGTGACATGTTGTACATTCTACTATGTCCCATTCGTCTTTTACCATTAATGTACTGAAACAATTCCAACATATTATCGTCTTTGTACCACGAGGCATTGGTGATTGATATTCGTATAAAGCATCTTTAGGTACTCCTTCTAATGATGATTGAACATCTGGGATTTTAATTGGAGTGTCTTCTGTCATTTTTTCTTTTTGAAGTGTTTTTATTATTTTTTTTTAATTTTTTTTTTATATATTTATCATTAATATAATTTGTTAATGTCACTTAGATCTGGGAATAATAAGAAAAAAGGACAAAAACATCAGAACACATATTCATTTCGTCATAATAAATCATCAATGATAAGTAGGAAATTAGCATCAAGTCCCCTTGATTTTTTATGTGAGAGATGTTTAGTGAAATTACAATGGAGATTACAATTTCAAAAATATAAACCATTAACAAATGCATCTAGATGTAATATATGTAAAGAGAAAAAAATATATAAAGCATATAGAACAATTTGTGAAAGTTGTGCTTTAAAAGATGGAAAAAAATTATGTACAAAATGCGGAGAAGAAGTTGAAAATTATTCTAATCCTGGAATAAGAAATAATCCTAGTGCACAAGTTAAAAAAGTTTATCCTGTTATGGAAATTGTTAAAAATTTAAAGAAAAAATATCAGAAAAGTATTTATAGGAAAATTAATAAAGGAGTTAAAATCGAATATGATGAAAAAAAAGGTATTGTAGATATGGAAAGTAAAGAAGTTATTTTAACCTTGGATAAAATTGTTGATTTTGATGATGAAGAAAATTTTGATAATGAGGAAAATGAAAATGAAAATGAAAATGAAGAAGATGATAATAAAAGTGAAAATGAAAGTGAAAAAAATAATGAAGAATTAAAAATGAATGAAAATATTGAAAAAGAAAAAAAAAATGAAAATAATAAAAATATAAATAATAATGAAAATAAAGAAAATTTAAAAAATAATGATAATATTGAAGAAATAAAAATTAATGAAAATATTGAAGATAAAGAAAAGAAGGAAGAAATAAAAAATGATATTTTAAATAATGATGATAATATATAAATTATATAAGAGAACAATAAATGTTTTTTATTAAATTATTTTTTTTAATCAATTTAAATTTATTAAAATATAATAAAATATTTAAAACAATATAAATCATTCATTAATGAGAACAAAAATTATCAAAAAATAAAATTTAATAAATATAAATTTGAAAAAAATATTTACAAAAATTAATTTTTTGAATTTAATAATTCTTGAAATTCATCAATTTTTTCTATAAAGGCATTAATGTTATCAAATGAAAGACCCATAAAATATTCTTTTAAATATTCACAATTTTTATCAATATATTTTTGAATATCAATTATTTTTTTATCCATTATTTTATTAAATATTTCTTTAATTTTTTCTTTATCTAATTTTATTTTTTCTTTTTTTTCATTTTCACTAATATTTTTATTTATATGAAAATATTTTGAAGTATTATTTTTTAATAATCTATTTTCACTTTTATTTTTTATGTGAATATCTTTTTTTATTTTAGGTTTTAAATTTGAATTATTTTTATTTATTTTTTCTGGAATTTTTTCAAATGATTCTGAATTTAAAAAATATTTATTCGAATTATTTTTTGTCATTGAATAAAAATTTTTATCACTGAAAGAAGAATATAAATTATTATTTCTAACAAGTTTATCAATAGTTCTTAATTTATTTTTCATTTCTATAATTTGTTCATTAAATCTATTTAAAGTTAAATTCATTAAAATGTTATTACTATTAATATTATTTTTATTGATTTTGTGTTTTTTTAATTTTATTGCTTTATTTGAATCATAACTCAATATTAATGAAGGTATATTTTGTGATAATGAATTATTAATTCTATAAGAATTATATTCGTTAATATTTTGTTCACTAAAAGTATTTTTTAAACTTAATTTTTCATTCTTAATTATATCATATATTAAATTTACTTTTTCTGTTAATTGATTTAAATCATTATTATTATTATTATTATTTAAATGATTATTATGAGTATTATTATTTAAATGAGTATTATGATGATTATTATTATTAGTCTTATTATTATTAATTTCATTTTCATTTTCTTCACTAAAATTATATTGATTTCTAAAACTAATTCCAGAATCTTTTTTATCATTAATATAAATATTTTTATTTTTTTCTTTAATATATTTGAATAGATTAAAAGGACTATTTAATATATCTCTTTCTGTTGATACTTCAGTACTATTTTTTGAATCCCAATAATGACAATTTTTTTCATGTTCTTTTATATCTTCAATAGATAATTCTGCTTTACATCCTAAATTATAATTTTTACAATAAAAATGCAAAGAAGAAATTAATTTATGGAAATTTGAAGAACTTTTTCTTATATTATATTTATCTTTTTTATTATATATATTTTCTTTGTTTTGAAAAAAAGAATCAAAAGGACATTTTTTATTAGAGTTTATATAATTTATTATGCATTGTTTACAAAAAGTTTGATTACAACATAAACAATCATAAGGATCATTTATAATATTCATACAAATTTTACATTGGAGTAAATTTGTTAATAAATTTATCATCCAATCTTTTTCAGGATAAATAATAATTCTTTTGAAGTTTACTTTCATTTTATTTTTTAATATTTTTTTTTCAAAAAATAAATTATAAAATGTCTTGTTATATAAGTATGATTAGTTAAAATTTGATTTAATAAAAGAAAAATAGAAAATTGATATCTAATATAAATATTTTTGTTTTTTAATTAAGATAACTTTACCCATTATATACATGAAAAAAAAGAAATATATAATGTAAAAAAAATAGACTAATTAATTTTATAAAAGAAAAAATGAGTTCTTTTATAGTAGAAGTAGTTTTAACAGATACAAAAGTATTTTAAATATATATAATTAAATAATAGACAGAAGAAATTAAAAAATATACAATTGATGAAAATATAATTGACAACGGAAAAAAAATAGAATATCTAATAAAAAATGGAGATGAAAAGCAAAAATTATATATAATAAATAATTTTTATAAAATATTTAACAAATATAATAATCAAAAGGATTTAGATTTAATATCTCAATGTGTAAAAATGGGAATTGATTGGTGTAAAAAATCAAGAAATAATGATACTTCAGCTTCTTTTTTTAAAAGTATAATAGAATTTATGAAAAAAATAAAAGAAGAAAAAATAAAAATAAATGAAAAAATGAATTCAATATTTGAAAACATTATAATTTATATTTTTACAACAATTCCAGAAGTTGATGATAAAAGTGCATTAATATTTATAAATGCATTAAATGAAATATTAGATTTAAAAATTCAATTGAAAATATTTTCAAATGAATTTATTGATTTTACAACAAGTTTAGGAAAGTTTGGTCAACATGTTGTAAAGAGAAAATATTGTGTTTATTTATCAATTTGTATTTTAAGATTAAATAACATTTATAATGAAGATATATATAAAAGAATAATATTATTATCCGAAGATTGTGAAAGAATTGTTAAATATGAATGTGCTTTTCAATTAAGATATCTTTATGAATCTATTCAAAATTTTTTTCCTAATTCTAATTCTAAATATGATAAATTAAAAACTTTAAATGATATTTATAAGAATTATTTAGATGATATGGAAATTTCTCTTAGAAGTATTGTTATTGAAAGTATTTTATATAGTGTTGGAGAAAATATTATTAAAAATGGAGAATTAATTGAAGAAATGAATAAACATATTTTAAATTTATTTAATCAAGATGATACTTTTTTACTTGATGAAGATTACCTTTCTTTAATTTATATTTTCACTGCTTTAACAAATTATTTGATTAATATTGAATTATTTGATAAAAATTTATTCCAAAGTTTTAATCTTTTTCTCAATAATTTTATATTTTTGAAAAGAAAAAAAACTTTTGATTATTCTTTTATTTTTGAAATTTTTGATAAAGTTGTTAAAGTAATAAAGAAATATAAAGAAAATGATTTACTTAATAAATTATTCAATCATATATATATTCAAAGTTTATTTCCTCCTGAAATGGATGATACTTTAAGTTATACTTCAAATTCTTTTTTCAGTGTTCAAAGTGATTTTAGTGATAATTCAAAATTTAGAAAAACTTTTATAAATTTAAAAAATACTTATAAAGGATTATTTTATGATAATTTATGTGTTATTTTAAGAGAATTAAATACAGATATTTTAATCAAAGAAGTTCTTGAAAATATTTTTCCTTTTATTTATACTGATGATAATTTAAATAAAAAATCAAAGAATAATAATAAAAAATTTAATGAAAAAACATTTGTAAAAGAATATAGTATTAAAAATGAAATGAAACAAGTAGTTTATAATATTGATGAAATATTTAAAATATTAATAAAAATAGATTGTTCTAATTTCTTTTATTATTTTTACCTTAATTTTGAATGTTTTAATAAAGTTTTAAAAAATTTTATTAATGATGATAAAATAAATAAGGATTATTACTTAATAATTAAAGTATTAAAATCTTTAGGAAATTCAATAGAGTATCTTTATAAAAAATTTTATGATTCAAAATATGAAAGATTTGAAAATTTTATTTCAGAAATTTATAATTTTGGAAAAAAATATTTATTACCAGAATTATCATCATATGAAATAATAATAGAAGTAATAAAATTATTTGTAATAATAATAAAATATTCTTTGAAAAGAGAAGAAATATTAAATTTATTTAATAAAGAATATACTCAAAAAAATTCTTATTTTTATAGAAGAATATATATAATTTTTGCAGAAAATTGTTATAAACATCTTTCAAATGATTTAATAAAAAAATATAAAATATATGAAAATTTATTAGATTTAAGAGACTTTGATTCAGTGGAGTTAATAAGAATAAATATAGATAAATTATTAAAAAAGACAATAGATGAAAAAATAGAAACAGAGAAAAAAATATTTGAAAAAGAAATATTAGAAAAAGAAAATAAAATATTAGAAGAAAAAAGAAAAGATGAAAATTTAATAAAATCAATTGGTAGAAGTAAAAAAAATAGAATAAAAAAAATATCAACTAATTCTTTAATTACAGTTTCAAATTCTGAAAAAAGAAAAAAAATTTATATTGATAAAAAAGGTTCTTTGAAAGGTTATAAAAGAAGAGAAAGTGCAAATGTTATTGGAATTGAAATTTTTAAAACTTTAAATTCTTCTCCTAAACATTTGGATAGAAATGATAGTTTTGGTAAGGATTCTTATAATAAATAATTTAGTTTTTTTTAATTAAAGTATATTGTTTTTTAAATAATTACTAATTAAAATATTATATAATCTATTTAATTTTTAAATCAGAATTTTAATTCTTTGTGAATTTTTATTTTTTAATAAATATAAAATTTTATTTTATCTTTTTTTGAATCCTTTAAAACTTTTTTAAGTTTTAAAAATATTGTGTTAGAATATATATTTAATAGATTTTTTCAATTTTAATTTCAAAATAAATTTTAATTGACGTCATTATTAATAAATGAAAATAGTCGTAAATTTCAATCCACTTATTTATTATATTTTCTTTTTTCTTATAGAAAATTCGAAAGAAGGAAAAGAAAAACATATAAATCAAAGAAAAATGTTTCAAAAAATGAAATCATATAAATTTTTAAGAAAAAATGAAGAAATTGACTATTTTAATAATTTAGAAGATTGTTTTAAGTGTAATTCTGCAAATAATAATATATATGAAAATAATATTTGTAAAACATTAAATGTAAGTTTAAATTGGTATGAAAAATTAAGTAAATGTAATGATAAAAATTCATTTATTATTTCAGATAATTTTTGTGGAGAATTAGAAGAAAAAAGTAATAAAATTTCTTTAATTAATTCTAATTTACAAGGAAAAAATGATAATTTAAATGTTTTTTGTTCTTGGGAAATTACGAAAGGAAATTATAAGAAAATTATCTTAAAAATTAAGAATAATAATGATAAATCAAAATTAGGTTTTATGACTATTTCTAAAAAAGAAAAAGGAATTTTTGAAAACATTAATTATTTAAATACTTTTAAAAAATCATTTTCTTCATTTGAAAAAATAATAATTTATTATTATAATTCTTATTTACCAAAAGAAAATCCTTTTATATTAGAAATAAAAATAAAAAATCCTATTTCTTTTAATCAAATATCTTTTTATTTAATTATTATAGTAAGTGTTATTGTAATTATTATATTTATAATCATTTTATTTTCCCTATGTTTAAAAATTAAAGATAATAATCAGAATGAGAATATCGAACGACATTTTAAAGTAGTTTTGTATTCTAAAAATTTATCTTTTAATGAAATATGTCCTATTTGTTTAGACAATTTTCGAATTAATAATTATTTTACTATATTATCTTGTAAGCATGGATTTCATATTGAATGTATTAAAAAATGGATTGATGGGAATTTTAAAAAAAATAATTTTTGTCCTATTTGTCATAATAAAATCGATTTTAACAAGAAAGATTTAAAAGTTCATATATTAATTCATAATACAAATAATAATATTTTAGTATCATCTGAAAATAATATTGAAAATCATTAAGTTTTGTTTTTTGTATTAAATATTATTGAATATAAAATAAAGAAAAATATTGTAAATATATGAAATAATATATAAATATAATATTTAATATATAAAACTTATTATTTCAAATTTCAAAAAAAAATTAGTTAAATTATTAATAATTTGAGTGATATTGAAATTTTTTAATTTTTTTGTTAAAATGTCTTTGAAGTTTATTCAAAAGATGAAAAAAGCAAAAAAAAGTGGTCAAAAGTATTTATCATAATATAAATTGATAGTGTGACTTTTAATGTATTGAAAAAATTTATTCAAGCAAATATATATAAAGTGCATTCTCGTGCAATAAAAGTATTAGGAACAGAATATGAAATAGATGAATTAATAGAAGAAACAAAGAAAGAAAAAAATAAAGATCCAATAAAAATATTTTTAATATTAAAAAATATAGAAAATTTTAAATATATGATAAAATATTATGGAATTCCAGAAGAAATATTACTTAAAGTAGTCACATTACTAGAACATTTTTCAATAGAAAAAAAGAAAAAAATTTATTCAATAGGAGATTCAAGTGATTATTTTTATATAATAATAAGAGGAAGTGTATTAATAGAAGAAAAAGGAGAAATGATAAAAGGAATACAACAATATAATAAAAAATGTATTTTAAAAGAAGGTTTTTGTTTTGGAGAATATGAAATTTTAATTGATAATAATAGAATATTTAATTCTTATGCAAATAATAATTGTGATTTATTAGGAATTAAAAGAGAAAAATTTATGAAATTATTATCTAAATATTTTATTAAAAGTCAAAATGACTTAAAAAATATTTTAATGAATTTTATTCCAAGTTTTAAAAAAATGTCAAATCCAAATTTTGTTTCGTTATTAAGTAAATTTATTTTAGAAAAAATACCAAAACAAAATTATATTTATAAAGAAGGTTCTGAAGCAAATTCTTTATATTTAATATTAAATGGAAGAAGTAGATGTGTTAAAAATGGAACAAATTTGTTATATTTAGGAATTAATGATTTAGTTGGTTTTGAATCAATTAATTTTGATATTGATTCTAAAGAAAATCCTATTTATAATTGTTCTATTATTGCTATTGATGATTGTTATGTTTTAAAAATTAAAATTGGTTCTTTAGGAAAAATTAGATTTAAAATTAAAGAAGATTTAAATGATGTTTTTATTGATAAAAATAATTTATTTAATAAATTAATTGATAATGGAAAAAAAGAAAGAGAAAAATTTAAAATTTTATATCGGGAAAATTTATTTAAAGAAGATATTAAAAATGCTGTTAAAAAAATTCCTATTGAAAAAATAAAAGAATATTTTTATGTTCCTGGAGAATTAAAAGAAAATAAAAAAAAATTAAATATTAAACTTTTTAAGTTAAAATTAAATAATAAAGATGAACAAATAAAATATAATACTTTATTTAATTTTTCTTCTCCAAGAAAACAAACAAGAAATTTTAAAAGTCTTTCTCCTTTAAATTCTGAAAATAAAAATTCAATTGATTCAAGAAATCATTTTTTAACTTTTTCTGATAAAATAGTACATTTAAAGAAAAAAAGTAAAATAACAATAAAAAAAATAAAAACCAGAAATTTAAACGAAATTGATAATCATTTTATACAAAAAAGTATTGGAGGAATTAGAACTGGTTTTATTAAAAATATTAGTATTAGAAAAATAAGAAATAAAAGTATTAATACAGGAGATTTTGATTTACCATTAATTTCTATGTATAAAAGTACTTCATACTAATATTTTATATATATATTATTTTAAGGTTTTTAATATATATTATTATATATTGTAAATTATTTATTTATTTTTTGCTTTAAATGTTTTTTCATTAAGTTTAAAAAAATAAATAATTTAATTATTTTTAATTAATATAAAAAAAAAAATAATAAGAAGTGAAAACCCAAAATAATATTTTTTAAAATAAAAGAAAAATATAATTGAATAATAAAATAAAAAAATAATTGTTATTATATATATTATCTTATATTTAAATTAAATAAATATGAATTCTTGTAAAAATGTTTTAATTTACAATCTTATTATTAATAATAAGTACTTTTATTATGTTTTCCATTTTTTTCTTTACTGTTGTTATCTGAAAAATTTCCTTTATTTGAATAATTATATTTATGTAATTTATATAAAATATTATTTTTTGGGGAATTATTTATATTTAAAATTATATTACTCATTTCCATTGATTTATTTAAACAATTTTCATTTTCTATTTTTATTTCTTTTTTCACTTCTTCTTTTGTTATTAAATCTACTTTCTTTTTATAATAATCTGAATATTTTTCTATTTTTCTTATTTTTTTTTTATTTGAATTTAAATTATTTTTTGAACAACTTTTACAAAATTTTTTATTACCATCACTATAAATTAATTTTTTTTTTGATTCTGTTTCTTGTGTTTTATATTGATCAAAAAATTTATTTTTTCTTTGAGATATAATATTATTTCTTTGAATATTTACATTATATTTTTTATTATTACTCTTTTTATTATTAATATTAATATTATTATTATATTCATAACTTTTTTGAGGAAAAGGAATTTTCAATTTTTCATTTTTTGGAGAATTTAAATTATTTTTCATTTCATTAAAAATTTTTAAATTTTTATCTCTTAATTGAAAATTTTGATATCTATTATTATTATTTAATATTTCTATTTTACCTAAAATTAATGGTTCTTGAGGTAAATTTTCAAATAAACTTCTTTTTGAATTATTATTTATATATTTCTCATTAACTTTATCTTTTATTTTTTTTTTTGGATATTTATCAATTGTATCATCGAAATAATTTATTTTATCTTTTAAAAATTCTTTTTCAGAATTAAATATTTTACTTTTTGGGATAATAATATTATTATTATTATTAGGAGTAATATTTAATAAAGTAGAAAAATTAATTTCTTTAGTTTCATTTTGTTGTTTATATTTTTCTTGATCAAATTCTTCAATTTGAGTAATTTCATTTTTTTGAGTAATAGAAATTAAAGATTGTTGTAAATTTATATTTGTCATAGATTCAAGAAGAGAAGTTTTATCTTGAAATAAACTATTATTTTCAGGATTCATTTCTATTTTAAAATCATTTTTATTATTTAATTCAGTTAATTCTTTTAATTCAGTATTATTTTCTATATTAAAATCAGTTTCTGTATTTATTGATTCTTCATTTTTTATTATTGATTTTTCATTATCTATATTTACGATATCAAATTCATAAGAATTTATTAAATTATTATTTATTTTATTTTGATTATTTAATTTTTGATTTCCTTTTAAATTACTATTTATACTACTAATACTTAAAAATAAATCATTTTCTTTTTTTTTATCTAATGGAAAATTATCTAAATTATTTTCTTCTTTATTTTCTATATTAAAAGAAGTTTTAACAATATCATTTTTTTCATTAATATTATTATTTTTGTTTTCTAACATTATTTTTCTTCTATTTATTATATTTACTAAATCTTGATAAGCTAAACCAGTAATTTCTCTTTGGTTTTTATTTTCATTTATTTGTTTATCTGATAAAGAAAGAATATTATATTTATTATCTTCTGAAAAAATTGTTCTTGAATTTAAACTTTTTGAATCTGCATTAGTTAATACTCCTGTTTGATTTGGAGATAAATTTTTATTAAGAAATTTTTTATAATTCTTTTTTGAATAATTTATTGGTTTCTCTTTTTCAGAACTTTTTATATTATTTCTATTTTCTATATTTTTGCCTTGAGAATTTGTTAAATATTGAAATTTTATACTACTTTTTATTTTATTATTAAAATTATTTATTTTGTTAAAGGTATTTATATTCTTCTCAATTAATTTTATTGGGTTTTGAATTCTTTTTAATTGATTGTTATTATATTGTTCGTTTGAACTTATAGAAAAATTATTTGGATGAATATATAAAGGAGTAAATGTTATTTTCATTTTTAGGAAAATTAATTTAAATTTATTTTATTTTTTATCAAGAAATTATAATTAAAAAAAATAATTAACTTGTTTAGTTTTTATTTATAGAATAATAATAAATAAACAATATTATGAAAGAGTACTTAATATTCCTCTTTATTTTGTTTATTATTAAATACTATAAAACAGTAAATGAATTAATGAGTGAATAATAATATTAAATGAAAATTTATAAATTAATTTTCAAAATCAAAAGTTGATTCATCAGAAAAAGAATTCTCAACTTTTGTATTTATATAATAATCTTCTTTTTGTATTTTACTAATCAATTTTTTTTTTTTTTTGCTTTGACATAAACTAAATTTAGGTACGTTTTTCGTTGGAATTAAAAATCTAAAAATATTTAAATAAAAATTACTTTTGTTTAGGTGCGTTAAGAATATCTTTTGGAAAGTCTTCCATATAATTAGTAATAAAAAAAATTATCAATATTATATAAAACAATTAATTTTTTTATTTATTCATTTTATTTTTAATAAAATTTTATTTCTTCCTTATATAATAAAAATGTTTTTACATTAAAAAATACTTTTTTGTTATTTACAAAGTTAATTTTATAATTTAAATAAAATATTATTAAATGAATAATGAAATCGAAGAAAGTTTTGAAGAAAATAATATTATAGAATCAGATGAGGATAACATAGAAAAATTAAATATTATTCAAACAACTAAAACAGAAAAAGAAACTTTACCAACAACAAAAAATAATAATTCAGTTAAAAAAAATAAGAAAAACATGAAAAAAATATTTAATGCAAAATCAAAGAAAAAGGAAATTGGAAAAGGAAAAATATTAAAAAAGAATTTAAATGAAGAATTTAGACTTTCTTCAAGCACTCCTAAAGCACCAAATACACAAAAATCAGTTTTTACAAGATTATCAGAACAAATGTTTGAAAAACTTTTAAAAAATAAAGGAATGGAAAATGTATATAATTATGAATCATTTACAAATGATAATTTTTTAACTAATTATTCAAATAAATTTGATGCTAAAAATAAGAAATTAAGAAATGATTTTCTTTCTAGAAATTTTAAAGAAGTTGAAAAAAGAAAGAATAATAAGAATAAGAATAATGAATATATTATTCAGAATAAAAAAAAAGAAGTTATGAATAAAACTCAATTAAATAATTTTTTAGATAAACAGAAAAATTATATAAATAAAAGAAAACAAGATATAGAATCTTTAAAACAAAAAATAGAAGGTAAAAGAACTTTAACAATAAGAGATATTCCTATAACAAATTCAAATTCAAATAAAATAATATTATTAAAGTCTTCAAATTATAATGTAAATAAAGATACTTTTTCAAGATTATATGATGGATATAATAGAAATGAACAAAAAAATATTATTAATAATAAACCAAGATCACCTTCTAATAATAAAGAAGAAGTTAAAAAAATATTTCATAAATTATATAATGATTCAAAAAAATACAAAGACAAAATTGAAGAAAAAAGAAAAGTAATTTATAAAAATAATCATAAAATTATTGTTAATTCTTCAAGTAATGATATTATCGCTCAACAATTATTAAAAAAATATGAATCTTGTATAAATAATTTTTTTAATAAAAAAGCAGAGGATAATTTTAAAATAAATTTCATTGATTATTTATTATTACTTCATATAATTGGATTTATAATTAAAGATTATTCTAATTTAGGAAATTTTAATAATAATATTGAAAAAGAATTACAAATTTCAAAAGAAGGATGGAAAATATTATTAGAATCAAAAAAATTTGATAATGAAAAAACTATTGATTCTCATAAATTTTTATTATTTCTTTTATCAATATTAAGATTATATAATGGTGATAATAAAAATCAAATTATGAAAAAAAATTTTCAATTTATAAAAAATGAAATAAATATTCCTGAAAAAATAACAGAAAAAATAAAAAAAGATTTTAGATTACTTTCAGATAATTTTATAAATAATTTAATTAAAAGAGAAAAAATATCAAAATCAACAATTAGTTTTATAAAAAATAAAGAGAAAGATTTAACATTTAAACCAAAATTAAATCATTCTTTTTATGAAAATAATATAGAGAAACATTCAAGTATAATAAAAAATTATGATTTATTTAGACAAAAAAGAGAAAAATTTTTAGAATCAGAAAGAAAAAAAAATGAGGAAGAAGAAATGAAAGAATGTACTTTTTTTCCAAATAATAATGTTGATAAAACATTACAAAAAACAAAATCTGTGACTGGAGGATTTTCAGAAAGATTATATATGAAAAGAAAGAAAAATAATGAAATGACAAAAAGTATGAAAGAAAAAGAAGAAAATGAAAATAATATTTTTTCACCTAATTTAACTGATTATAATAATAAAATTTTTAAATATAATCCTTTAATTAATGATAAGAGTTTAAATAAAAAATATGAAGATTTAGAAAATGAAAGAAGAGAAAAAAAAATAAGTAAATATTTAGTTTCAAAAGGAATTAGTAATTCTGTTAGTAATAGAAATAATGAAGATATTTTAAGAGAAATTGAAATTAATGAAGATTGTTTAAGAAATTTTAAATTTGATAATGAAATTGGAAGTTATAAAAATACTTTTAATAAATTTGAAAAAAAAAATCCTGATAATTTAAAAAGGAAAGTTAGATATATTTTTGAAATTAATATTGATAATAAACAAAAGAAATTAATTCTTCATAAAAGAGATAATATGGAAAGAGAAGTAGAAAAATTTTGTTATGAAAATGATTTAGAACCTGAATCAAAATATAAAATAATATCAGCAATTAAAGCAAAGTTTAATTTTGAGTAATTTTTAAAATATATTTATAAATTAACTTAATATTTAAAAATGGATAAAAAAATAAATTTAAAAATATTTTGTGTTACTTGGAATTTACATGGTTTATCACCTACAGATAAAGAAGTTAATGAATTATTTAATAATTATAAAGATTATGATTTATATGTTATAGGAACACAAGAATGTTTAAGACCTATATTTCAATCTCTTTTTATTCAAGATAAAAAGTTATGGGAAGAATTACTTCAAAATTATTTTAATCAATTTAATATTGTTCAATTAAAATCTGTCACTTTAGGTCCATTACATTTAATAATTTTTATTAAAAATGAGTTAATCAAAGATAAAAGGAATATTCAATTTATTGGAAGTAATTTCATTAAAACTGGTTTTTATGGATTTATTGCTAATAAAGGTGCAAATTATATTTGGTTTAAATTATTTAATATTAAATTCTTATTTATTAATTGTCATTTATCTGCTTTTAAAAAAAAACATCATATAAGAATTCAACATTATAATACCATCACCAATAATATTGTTATTTCTAATGAAAAAGAAATGTTAAATTGTGTTGATTTGAAAGGATGGGATGTTATAAATAAATTTGATGTTTGTGTTTTTTTAGGTGATTTTAATTCAAGAAGTGAAATTTCTTTAGAAAATGCTAATAAATTATCCAATGAAAAAAGTTTTAATTCGCAAGTTTTAGATTTAGATCAATGGAATAATTCTATTAAGAAAGGAGAATTAAATATGAGAAATTTTAAAGAAAATTCAATTGAATTTGAACCTACTTATAAGGTTAAAAATGTTATTGGATGTGAATTTGTGAATGATAGTGAAGATCATATTCCTTCTTTTACAGATAGAATTTTTTATAGTATAAATTTAGATAATTATAAATGTGAAAATTATACTTCTTTACCTAATATCTCTTTTTCAGATCATAAACCTGTTATTTTAACAATTACTTTAAATATTTAATATTTATAAGTTAATTAAAAAAAATTTAATATAAATTATATAATTTTTAAATATATTTAAATAACTATATATTATAATTTATTTATTTATATCATTTAAAAAACATTTTTATCCTTAGAATACATTATAATTATATATTATTCTTTTAGCACATTGTTATTGCTAAAGCATCAGGATACATATCTATACATCCCAATTGATTTATATTTATATTATTTGAAGTCTTTTTAATTTCGAAATTTCTTTTTGGATTTTCTATCTTATTTATATCCTCCTTTTTAATTTCTTTTTTTTCTTCTTTTTTTTCTTCCTTTTTTTCTTCCTTTTTTTCTATATTTTTATTGGTAGTTTTTTCATCACATTCATCTCCTGTTTCTTCTTCTGCACTATCATTTTCTATTTTATTTATTTTTTTCTCTTTTGGTTTTTCATTTTTAATATTATTATTTTCTGAATTTCTTTCATTTCTTTGATTTTGAAAAGGCTTTGTATTAAATAAATCATTTTCACCGAAAAAGTTTCCAAAAGTTTTATTAAATTCACTAAATATATCATTACTATCATTATTTCTAATATTATTTTGTTTTTTAATATTATCATTATTCTTGTTTATTTTTTCTTTTTGATAAATACTAACATAACCTTCATTTCTATTTGGTTTAATTGGACTTCTTAAATCAAAAGCTTGAGATTTAATTAATTGTCTATAATATTCCATTGCTTTACTGGTATATATTTGTTCAAAACTCATATTTTTCAATCCTGGAAATTCTTCATTCATAAATTCATATAATTTTTTATTACCAGAATAATATAAAATCATTAAATTTTCTTCACTCATTTCTCTTAAATTGTTACTTATGATTTGACTTATTTCTTTTGGTAAAGATGAATGTTTTTGAGCACAATTTAAACAAAGAAATATTCCGTTTTTTATATCAATAAAATGTGGCATTTCACCTTGTTTATGACAATCAAAGCACATATAATTCATACTGTCATTATATAATTTTCTAAGAATAATACTTCTATTATCATATCTTGGTGTCCTATATCCATAATTGTTTCCAAAACCATTATTGAATAAATCGTTGAAATAAAACATATTTTTTTTAATTGAAATAAATAAATTTTGATAATTATATATATCAAATTTATGGAATTTTAATTTTTACTTTCTAGAAAAATAGAATATCCATTTTTTATTTTTCTAGATTTTTATAAAAATTAATAAAAGAATTATGATAAAATAATTATGATAATTCATAATTATATCAAATTTATAATTTATATATTTAATAAATAAAAAATAATGTCTGACAAAGAAACATTTGATGTATTTATGAATGAAAAAATTATAAATTCAAACAATAAAGAAGAAGAAATACAAAAAGAAGATTTATTAAAAGAAATAAGTGAAAAAGTAGAAAATGGAGATGATTCAAATATAAAAGAAAAAATTGATATAATATTTTCAGGAAAAGAATCATTAAAAATAAAAGAAATCGAAGAAAAATTAAAAAAAGAATCATCAACTCCAAAAAAAGAAACATTATCAGATATTATCAAATTTTCAGAAAAGAAAGTTTCAAAAGATTTAGAATTTTTATCAGAAGATTTACCAGAAGATAAAAATAGAGAAAAAATATTATCTCATATAAATTTTTCTTTAACAGATGAAACAAATAAAAAAAATGAAAACGAAAAAAAAGAAATAAATTTTGAAGCATCTAAGTTAGAATCAATAATTAAACCAGTTAATGATTTTCAAAAAGAAGAAAAAGAAAATAATGAAAAAGAAGTAAAACCAAAACCAAAAGAAATGAATAAACCAATTTATAATCCAAATGAAAATTTAAATAAAAATTCTTCTTTATTAAAAACATCGATTTTAAAAAAAAATATTGTTTTACCAACAAATGAAAATAATAATAATATAAAATCAGAAAATAATGAAAATTTAAATAATTCAATTACAAGAAATAAGAATAATTCAGATTATTTTATTTCTATTTATAAAACTTATGCTTCAAATAATAAAATGATGAAAACTTTAGATGAAAAAATAAATAAAGTTGCAAATAAACCTTTAAAATCAAATAATATTATTAGTTTTTCTAAAGGAATTAACCATTTAAATGATTATAAAATAAATAATAAAACTTATTTAAATAAAAATCAAAAAAATACATTTTTAGAAAAACTAGAAAGAGAACAAAAAACAATTTTAGAAAGCAGTGGAATAAAAAATAGTTTATTACATCAATATAAAGTAAAGAAATATGATTTAAAAAATTCAAATGATAAAAAAGCATATGTTGAAAATATAAAAAGTGAATTAAAGGAATTTTCAAAAAATAAAGATAAACAAAAACATAAAAGAGAAAAAATTTCTGGTTTTGATGAAATTGATAAAAAAATAGAAGAATTATATAATAAAAATAGAGAATCAGGAAAAAAAGAAGAAAATGAGAAAAATGAAGAAGATATTAAACCTGAGAAAGAAGAATTAAAAGAAGAATCACAAAAATAAAAAAATTAAGGAAAAAAAATAATTTATTAAGGTAATTTAATAAAATTATGATTAAAAAAATGAATATTTAAATTTAATATAATAAAACTTATAATTCTTTTATTTGGAAAAAATGAATCCTAATTTTATGAGAAATATATCTCCAGAGCAAATGAAAAATATGCAGAATATGATGACACCAGAAATGATGAAAAATGCATCAAATATGTTTTCAGGAATGAGTGATGAACAACTTCAATTATATTTAAATCAAACTGGAATGAGTGGAATAACTCCTCAAATGTTTAGATCTATGACTCAACAAATGGGAAATATGAGTGATTCTCAATTAAATAGAATGAAAGATATGTCGAATCAAATGTATAATAATCAAAATTATAATTATAATAATAATAATAATAATAGTAATAGTAATAGTAATGATAGTTATAAAGGTACTTTAATTGAAAATTTAAATAAATTAAAAAATGAAGGGAATGATTTATTTAAAAATGGAAAATATGAAGATGCAATTAAGAAATATTATGAAGTTTTAGAAGAAATTAAAACTTCAAGTGATATGGCTAAAAATGCTTTTTCTAAAGAATTAAATGATATTGAAAGAGCTTCAAGATTAAATATTGCTAGTTGTAAATTAAAAACTGAAGATTATGATGGAGTTATTAATGAATGTTCTATTGTTTTAGAAAAAAATAAATGTTTTAAAGGTTATTTAAGAATGGGTATTGCTTTATTAAATAAAAAAAAATATGAAAAAGCTTTTCGTTATTTAGATAATGCTAAAGCAATTGGAAATTCAGAAGAAAAAAAAACTTGTGAACCATATATTAATAAATGTAATGAAGAATTAGAAAAAGAAAGAGAATTAAAGAGAAAAGAAAGAGAAGATAAAAAAAATGAAGAAAAAAAGAAAAAAGAGAAAGAAAAAAAAGAAGAAAAAAAAGAAGAAAAAAAAGAAGAAAAAAATTTAGATGAAATAGATACAAGTTCAAATAAAAAAGTTAATAAAGAATTGAAAAATAGTAAATTAGATGAATTAGAAAAAGAAATAGAGAAAGAAAATAAAAAAAAAGAAGAAGATGATGATCATCCAAAAATAGAAGATACAAAAGAAGATTTTCATAGGAGTAAAACAACAAATCCTTATCATAATGAAAATTATATGAATTCATCTTTTCCAAATTCACCTAATTTTAATTTAGATGAGAATCAAATAAATCAAGCAAAAAGTCAATTGAATAATATGTCTGATGAGCAATTAAATGTAATGGTAAATCAAATGAAAAATATGGATAATCAAACTTTAAAAAATATGATGTTAGCACATGGAATGAATTTAACAGATGAACAAATAAATTTAATGAAAATGAGTTTAACACCAGAATCTTTAAAAATGATGCAAAATTTTCCTAATTATAATTATGGTACTAATAATAATAATAATAATAATAATAATAATAATAATAATAATAATAGCAATAATAATAACAATAATAATAATTTAAATAGAAGTCAAACAATGAATAATCCTCAAATGCCAAATATAGGCAATATGGATTTTCAACAAATGTTAGATTTTATAAAGAAAAATCCAGAAATTATGAAAATGATATCTCCTCAATTAGCAAATTTAATGGGAGAAAAAGGTGATTCTGAAATGATGATTAAGGCAGTTGAGAAAATTTTATGGATTTTTAGTATACCTTCAAGATTAAAAAAATTTTTCACTAGTTGGAGAGGAATTTGTGTTATAATATTATTTATTGCTTTAATAATTGGATTTATTAAAAGATAATTATATTTATTAAATAAATTTAAATTTTTTCTTTATTTTCTATTATTTTTTATTTATTAAATATAATAATTTAATAATAAATAAATCTTTATTTTTTATTTATTATTTTTTTTATTATCTTTTAATACATTAAGTAAAAAATCTTCATCTTGACTTACTTTTCTAGAATTATTTAAGGAAACAAATCCTTTTTCATTTGGATTATATAACATATCGATATTGGAATTAAAATTAATATTTAAATTAGGAATATTATTATTGTTATTACTCCCAAAATAACAATTATCATTTACAATATCCTCATTAAATCCTTTTTTAATATCATTAAATGAACTTATACTTGATCTTTTTCTTCTTTTACTTAAATAAGATTTATTATCAAAATTAGAATCAAAAGAAATTTTTCTAGCTGATAAATTAGGATAATGTTCCATAATTTCAACATTGTCATCAGCTAAATTATTTATTAATTGACTTAATATATAATTAATATTAGCATCATCATTTGTGGGATTCATTGGATTTATTGTTTCTGTTATAGAACCATTTAAATCATCAACTTTTTCTTTTAAATTATAAATATTATTATTATGTAAATTATTATTATCAATTTTATTTTCATTTACTTTTTCTCTTTTTTTCTTCTCTGAATTATTTCCTCTTTCAAAAGCAACTGAATTTAAAGCAGATAAAATTTTATCATATTTTTCTTGAGGAGCTTCTTTTATCATATCATGAAACATTTTAATTGAAGTTTTAGATAAATCTAAATTAAAATCTAAAATTTTTGCTTTTTTAATTTTAACAAAAAATTTTTGAGCATGACTTCTTGCTTGAGTACTTGATCTAGTTCTAACATATTTTTGAACTTGTTTCCAATCATTTCCATATTTTATTATTGCTTCAATAAATCTTTTATGTTCATCTTCTTTCCATCTTCCACTTGAATATTTTATATTAGATAAATTATTTCTTCTTGTTTTTATTTTATTATTCATTGAATTATTCTTTGTTTCGTTTTTTATTTTATGCTTATTTTGATTATGAGATGGACGAACAAATGTTAATCTAAACATTGGTTTTTTTGGAAATATTTTTTTTATTATTCCTTGATTTTTCTGAGTAATTATATTTTTATTTATTTGATTGTTTAATGTATTTATTTTTGATATTTGAGGATTTAATATTATATTTTGAGGAGGATTTATTATTCTAGATGCTTCTGTTCTTATTATAAATTTTGATTTTTTTTTTGGCTTTTGGGAGACAACGAACATTTTTATCGATATATATGAAATAAATCATTTTTATTATTTTAAATATTTATATAATAAAATGAAAAAGAAATATGCTAATGAAGATAATGAACCTACACCTTTGAAAGAAAAAAAAAGTGAAAAACCTAAAGAACCTGAATATAAAAATGATAGTGCTTCTTGTTTTTCTTCTGAGACTGAAAAAGCATTTGAAAAAAAACAAAAAAGTAAATTTGAAAAATTACAAAATGCTTTTGCTAAAAGTTTTAATCCTCCTGAAAATAGTGGAAATAGTAAATGGAGAGATCTTCAAGTAAGAACTATTTGGAGTTTAATTATGATTTTTTCTTTTATATTAATTTTATCTATGGGTCATTTTTATTGTGCTTTATTTGTTCTTTTTATTATTATTTGTATTAATTCTGAATTAATTGATATTTCACGTTATAAAGATAGAAATCATGAAGTTAAAGGATATTATTTATTTTCTTGGTATATGTTTATTTTAGGAATTTATTTTTTTTATGTTAGAACTATTAGAGAAAAAATTCCTTCCTTAACAAAATATCTTATAATACATAAATTATTAATATATCATAGTTTTATATGTTTTATGCTTTATATTTTTGGATTCTTTATTTTTATAAGGACATTAACAAAAGGTTATTATAGATATCAATTTCGTCAATTTTCATATATCCATATTATAGTTTTAATATTTGGAGTTTCTTCATCTTTAATTGTTTCAAATATATTTAATGGAATATTTTGGTTTATTTTTCCAGCAAGTTTAGTAATAGTAAATGACATAACAGCATATATATGGGGAAGAATGTTTGGAAAACATCAATTAAGTTTATTATCTCCTAAAAAAACATGGGAAGGTTTCATTGGAGGATTTTTTTCAACTATAATATGTGGATATATCTTAACAAATTTATTATCATCATATGAACCTTTATTATGTCCTGTTACTGAAATAGGAGTAATACCATTTAAGCAATTTCATATGACATGTGATAATTCAGAGTTAAAAAAAATATTATATAATTTATCATTTAAAAATCCATTAACAGGGAATTTAATACAATTTTATATAAGAAATATACATTTTCATACTTTTGCAATGGCTTTATTTGCTGGAATTTTAGCTCCTTTAGGAGGATTATTTGCAAGTGGATTTAAAAGAGCTATTAATATTAAAGATTTTGCTGATACTATTCCTGGTCATGGTGGATTAACTGATAGAATGGATTGTCAATTATTAATGGGAGTTTTCACTTATGTTTGGTTAAGTCAATTTTATTTCTTTGATGAAAAAAAAGTTTTAATTGGGTTAATGAAAAAAATTGGAGGAATGAAATATGATGATAGATTAATGATTTATCAATTTCTTGGAAAATCTATTGGATATAAGTAAATATATTTAAAATATTATTTAATATTATTTTAAAAAATTAAATGTAATATTTTATACAAATTTATATATCATTCATTTTTAAAATAATATTCTATGTAAGGCATTTCTACTCTTTCATTCTTTTCAGTTAATCCTTTAATTTCTAAATTAATCTTACATTTATTATCATTATCATTTAAAAGTTTTTCAACTTTTTCTTTTAATTGTTCTTCCGTAAAAGAACTTAAACTTCTATTATGACAATTAATAACATTAGTAATTTTAACTTTATAATTATTATAAAAATAATTAAAAAATTCTTGTAAAGTAAGTGATTTTTCAATTTTAATTTTATCCCAAGTTTTCCAATTTTCAGGAATTGCTTTAACTACAATATTATTTCCATAATTAATATCTTTATGAATTTTTCTAGGAAATAATTCAGTCATTAAATATTTATTAATTCCTAAATTCAAAAAGCAATTTTTAACATTTTCAATATGAGGAATATTACAATTTAATAAATCAAATTGGGAAAGAGAAATAATTTGTAATGTTATTAAACCTGCAATTGTACTTGATACTGTTCCTATTATAGGTTGAAATTTTCCAGAACATGTTTTTGCTTTTAAAAAATCACATTCTCCAATTTTATAATTTTCTGCTTTTATATTTGCTGCTGACATTATAAAATTTACATGTTGATTTTGATCATTTAATTTATCAAATTTTATTTCTGATAATTTTATATTTTTTTCTTTTGAATTTAATATAAAATTAAAAAAATCATTCACACAATTTTCATAATATTCATTATCTTTCTTTTCTTTTTTATAATTATAATTTTTAAAATTATGTTTTATTGCTATATTTTTTATACTACCAAATTTTTCTGATATATTATTATAATTAATACATTTTCCTAATAAAATTGAAAAAGTTGAAATGAATAAAAAATGTTTTTGATTTTTTAAATCAAAATATATATTTTGAGGTTGTCTTTTTGCTCCAGACCAAAATTTTGTACCATCATCATTTAATAAATCAGAAGGATATTTTTCAAATATTTCATTAATTGAAAAATCAAATAAATCTTGAAATCTATCTATACAATAATCAACAATGTCTTCGAAATTTTTTGATTCTGCAAAATATAATATTCTTTTAAAATAATATATTTGGGATAAAGTTTCTTCATTATATTCTTTTTTTTCTAAATAAGAATCAAAAATTTGTTTGATATTATTTTCATTTGATGAAAGTAAAAGATTTAATTCTTTAATATCAATGTTAAAAAATTGTTCAAATAATTCTCTTCCCCAATCAATGCATTGTTCAATTGAAGTTGGAAATTGTTTATCAATAATAAAATCATCTTCATAAATAAAATCATCTTTAATATTAGAAGTATAATTAGGAACAATAATTTGATAATTTCCTTTTGTTCCATAACTATCTGCGAATATTAATATTTTATTAAACAAAGAACATTTTTTATCTATATATCTAATTAAATTTTTATTTACTAAAGTACATATTATTATATTTTGTTCAGTCCAAAATTGATCTGTAAATAAATTATCATTTTCTTGATTTACTTTATAAGATAAACATTGTATTTTTAAATCTGGGTTATTTCTTAATAAAATTTCTTTACATTTTTCTATTTTTTTTTGACCTACATCTGAATTATTATATAAAAATTGCTGATTTAAATTTACTTTTTCTATTATATCATCATCTGCTATAGTAATTAACCCTTTTTCTCCTGAACTAATACCTAATAAAGAAAAAATTTTTAATAGTTCATTTCCAATACTATTACAACCAATAAGTAAAATTTTTAAATTTTTTAAATTTTCATTTGTTTCATCTCCAATAATAGATAATTGTTCATTGTATCTTGAACGATTATTATTTTGATAAATAACATTATTATTATTTTTATTTAAGGAATATTGAAAAACTTCAAAAAAATCAAAATGAATCCATTGTTGAATAGGAGTAAATTTACCTGTAACTTTTATAATTTCTTGAGCAACTATTCCTCCTAAAAAAGTACATATTGAAGTAAAATGAATTCTACTAAATCTAACCATATTACTTATTATTTCTTTATCAATATTTTGTAAATTAAGAGCCCATTTATATCCATTTTCTTTCGAATTTAATAATATTTTTTCACTTATTAAAATACATTCTTCAATTTCTTCTTTATTATTTTTATGAGGCAGAGAGTTATGTATTGAAAAAAATTCATGTATTGTTAAAACTCCTAAATGGATTTTTTCGTTTTGTAAATTTTTCCCTTCATCGAATTGTGGATTTGAAAAATTAATATTATTTTCATTATTGTTACAATTTGAATTTAATTTATGAGAATCAGTATTAATAGAATCATCACTATCTTTATTATTTATATTATTCATATCAAAGCTACCATCAGAATTACTATTTTTAAATTCTAAATTATCACCACTATTATTTAAATTATTACAACCTTCATTTAAAAACTCATCTAAAATTTCATCATAATAAATTTCATTTTTTGAGTGAATTAATTCTTTAAATAAACCAGGTTTAGGAATTTTTACTTCTTCAACAGTTCCATTACAATTATATTCTCTAAATTTAGTAGTATCTTCAATTGTGAAAGAAGTAGGTGATAAAATTTTAATTGGTCTTGGTGGTGTATCATTTAATTCATTCATTCCTGTAACTTCTTTAAATGTTACAAAATCACCATTTCCTAATTCTATATTTCTATGATCTATACTATTATCTATTACTACTATTCCTGGTGATGAATTACTTATATTTCTAATAAAATATTTTTTGGCTTCTTCACCATTTGAATCAAATATTATGAAATCTTCACCAAAATCATTAAAAATAAAACCTGAGAAACCCAAGGCACAAGTATATATAAAATTTATTTTTTTATTTCTACAATATATATTTAAATTTTCTGCAGTTTCCAAATTTATTAACTCTGATATTATTATAACTTTATAATCATCTAATATTTGGAAATTATTTGCTAATTCTCCTTTAAATACATTTATCTGAGCTAAATTATTTAATAAATTTAATCCTCTTTTTGATGCCTCTGCCCTAGTTATTTTATTTATATCTTCTTCGACACAAAAAAAATTAGAATTTAAATCTGAATTTGTTACAAGAGAATTATCATATAAAGTTACCTTTTTAACCCCTTGTAAAATTATGTTTTTTGCAATTTCAACTCCTAACTAAATATTTAGTATTAAAATATATATTTGCATACTCCTCTCATTCCATAAATAAAAACTGAAAGATTTATTATTTTTTTCATAGTTTCCATTCCATAAGCTCCTAATTGTTTAGAATATAAATTAGTGTCAATTTCCATAAATTCAAAAAAAATAAATTTAAAAAAAATAAAATAATTAAAAATACATATTTGATTATATCAATATAAAATAGATAATATATAAATTATTTACAATATTTTTTTCCAATGTGTAAATCTTGAATATTATTTAATGAATATTTTTCATTTACTTTTTTTGTGAAAGGATTAATTATTACAAAAGGAATATAATATTCTTTATTTAAATTTTTATTTTCTCCTTTATTCTTATTATCATCCTTTTCATAATCTTTAAATTCTTTTTGATATTTATCAACTAATTCAATAAAATCTCTTGTTGAATAATCAAATTTATTTATATTACTCTTATAAATTAAATGTCTTTTAATTTCAATATTTTCTAAATTATTTAATGGAGTATAATATGAAATAGGTAAAACAATAGGATAATATATATAACCAATGGCACAACTAAAAGATATTATAATTATGAAATATAATATATCATAAATTTCTTTATTAATTTTTTCTTTTAAATTGTATAAAAGAGTCATTCCTAATATTAATATCATATATGAAATGGTTACTGATAAAATTTTAAAAAATTTAATTTGTAAAGTTTTTAAAATATCTAAATAAAATTTTTGATCATTCTGAATGTTATTTTGAAAAATTGATTTTAATTTATATAATTTTTTAAGGATATTAAAACTGAATAATGGAAGTCCAATAAATAAAACCAAAAAAGTGAAATATACTAAAATTGGTTCACCGAAGAAAATGTCTTTAAGTGTCAAGTCAAATTCACCTGAAGCTTTATAAAATACTGCAAATATAAAATCTAATGTAAATTCTATATTCTCTCCGTTATAAGTTAATCCAATTAAAAAACTAGATAAAATATGTTGTGTCATTTTTTTAAAAAACTCAAGAAAAGATAAAATTAGTTTATATGACCAATTATTTAAATCATTAGTTTTACTAAAATAATAAGCATTTAATTGGGATATTTTTACAATAATTAATAATAAAATGATAAGATCATACATTATGACTTGAGTATAAATTGAAAGATAATGATTATTTCTTAATTCATATTGTTTTTTGATATTTATTACTAATTTACAAATTATACCTATCAATAAAAGAAAATATAATTTTTTGTGAAAAAAACTACAAATTGTTTCAGACAAAAATTTCCATGAAAAGTATTTTGGATAATCTAATTGATGTAATTTTATTTTTAAGTGAAAATATTTTAAATATTCTTTGATTTTATATTCTTCAAGAACATAATCTTTATCTTCATTTTTAACTCCAAAAGTTAAAAAAGGTGTATAATTCACAGGATAAAATTTCATTGTTTCATAAAAAACAAGTCTATAAAAAACATGAGTTGCATTTTTATCTTTTAAATGATAATTAAAAACTTGAGATAATATTTCATCCTTATATAGATTGAAAGAAGTTTCAAAAGAATTTATTTTTAAAATATTTTCAGAAGCTCCAAAGAATTGGAAACAAATGATTATAAATAAAAGAAGAGTTTTGAAAAAATAAAAATTCATTTAAAAATTAAAATATATAAAAAAAATTTAAATTAATTAAAAAGTTATTGAAAATATAATATAAAGAGAAAAAATTTTAGAAGAAAATTTTGAACCATTTCAACTTAACAATTTACAAAAATTATTGAATAATTTTTGTTAAAATTTTTTGGAATTTTTTTAAATCTGAAATTTGAAAAAAAATAAATAATTGGAATAAACTGAATAAATATGAATGTCCTTAATTTAGAACATTTTTTATTTTCTTCAGATATAATATATATAACAGAAAATGATCAAATTCCAATGAAAATTTTATTTACAATGGCATCAATATATATTTATGCCCATGATCCAAGGAAATTATTTAATAAAGAAACTAATCAAGCATTAACTCAAATGGCTCCTCAATCTACTGAAAGATCAAATCTTGTTTCAAATAATTCATCAACTTCTCAAATAAATAGAGTAAATATTATTAATAAAGCTAAAACTTTTGAAGATTGTTTAATTGTTAAATTAGATCATTGTGATATTATTCTTACTGATTATGATATTGATAATGTTATTGTTGAATATTTTCTTTTAGTACAAAGGAAACCTAATACTAAAAAAGAAAATCAAAATTATAAAAAAGAAATTCCAAAATATCCTATTTATTATAACCAATCTCATAAATTTAAATTTAAATATTCTTCTCAAAAAGAAAAAAATTTCATTAAAATAATGATAATAATAGAAGGATATAAATATGCAATTAATCATTCATTATTGTCCCTTCCTATTAATGATGAAACTCTAATAAAAAAAAAAACAGTGGAAAAAATGGATAAAAAAACAATTAATAAGAATTCATATATCAATTGTAATTATCTATATGAATTAATAAATAATTTAATAGAAAATAACTTTAAATTAATAATTAAACCAGAATTTTTTGATGAAGACCCAAAATTATTAAAAGAATTTACTCCTTTTTTATCATTTTTAAAAGAATTAAAAATTGAATGTATATTATATGAGGAAGATGAAAACAGTAAACAAGTAGATAATCCATCTTCAAACGAAGAAACTTTTACAAGTGCAATTTCTGATAGATTTAATTTAGAAAAAGTAGAAAAAACAATATCAGAAAAAAAAAATTTAAGAACTTTAAAAACAATAAAAGATTTCAAACCTCCTTCTAAACCTATTAATTTAGGAAATGTTTGGTATTTGATTTCTTTGGATGCTAGTAATGTTTATATGAATGATAGAGGATTTTCAAAATCAATTATTCAATTTATTGAAAAATGTCCTGATTTAGAATATTTAAATTTATCTTATAATTTACTTACAAATCATGTTTTTGTTAAATTATTAGAGTCTAAAAATTACCATTTAAAAGAATTAGATTTAAGTTATAATAAAATAAAATCAGATAATTTAAATTTAGAACTCAGATGGATGGTTATAAATTATTTAACATTGGAAAAAATAAATTTACAAGGGAATATAATAAGAAATCTCTTTTTGAAAAAATTTAATCCTCAAAAATTTGATTCTTTATTATCAGAAATTAGGAAATTAATTAATGAAAATTCTTCAATGTCTTTAAATAGTAAAAGCGATTCAAATGAACATAAAAAAATAATAATAAATTTAAAAGATAATTATTTTAATATTGATGAGATAAATAATACTTTTTATTTATGGAAAAATGATATTTATAAATTTTGGAGAAAAATTAAAGAATTTTCATGTAACGATGATGAAGTGGATAACAAAGATGTGACTGATAAAAATAATTTTGAAATTGATAAAGATTTTGGAAATTTTGTAAATTTTCAATTAATATTTGATTATCCATATTTTAAATTTTCTCATAATTATTTTAAAGATAAAGATGAAAAATCAAAACAGTATAAATTCAATGCCCAAATTAATACATATAAAATAAAGAAAAATGTAGAAGAAAATGAAGTAAAAATAAAACAATTAGATGTTTATAGAGAATTATTTAAATACTTTTTTTTAATTGATTATTATTTAGATCCTATTTTAAATTCATTTAATCATACATGGAGTGTAATAATGAAGAAACAAAAAGAGTATTTAAATGAAAAAAATCAATATGTAGTATATTCTAATTTAGAAAAATTGGCAAAATTAGATTTAAATGATTTAAAAGAACAAATAAAAAAAAAGGAAATTGAATTTAATAATTTAAGAAAATATTCAAGTTTTTTCAGGAATAATTGTGTTCAAAGCAAATATGAGAATTTTGAAATTCCTAAATTTTATGCACAAGAAATGGTTTATCAATTTAAATATTTTACTAAGAAAAATTCAATAATTTCTTTTACAAAATCTATTTTTGGAGATTTGATTAATAAAAATAGTCAAATAAATCCAAATGCATATATTGATGATTTATATCTTTTTGTATTATATTTAAAAAATGTAAAATATTCTATTGACATTCAAATACCATATTCAACATTAAATAAACTTATTAATAGAATAAAAATGGAAATTTTTTTATCCTTAAATGATAAAGATTTCTATTCTTTAGGTATTTTAAATGAAATATGTTCAATTTGTAAATTTAAAGATTTGAATTATAAAGTTAAGAAAGAATATGAATTATTAAAAATTCAAACAGGATTAATTGATGAAGGATTAATAAAAGTGATAAATTTTGCTGGAAAAGAACAATTAAATGAAAACAGAAGTAAAACTTATTTAGCAGAAGTAAATAATTATTTAGATATTTTTATTAAAGAGGCTTCTTTAATTAATTATAATAGTGAAATAATTTGTTTATCTAGATACATTCAATATTTGAGAAATAATAAAATTAGAAGTAAATTTTATATTGCTTATGAAGATATTCTACATAAAAATAATATTCAAAGTTATGTTTCAAAATTAAAGAATTCTTTTGATGAAGTATTTTCAAAATATTCTCGATTTAGTGAAAATTTGGTTAGATCTCTTCCTATACAAATTCAATATAAAGAATTATGTTATCATCCTTTATTAATTGATTATCTTAAATTATGTGAAGCAAATAAAGAAATATTGGAAAATGATTTAAAAATAATTTCTCAACATTTAAATAAAGAAAATTTTATTGATAATTACGCCACTAGAAATGTACATAATAGAATTACTTTTCTTTTTTTAAAAAATTCAATTAAAATTTATCCAAATAAATATGGATATAATTTAAGTAAAGGAAATAGTTATCTTAAAATGACAAGAGTTCTATTTAGATATTTTAATGATTTAGATAATAATAAATATAATGAAATAATAAATAAGAGAAATTTTATTTATTATTCTTTAGATATTCCAATAGAAGAATCTAAGACAAATATAGTTTTTCAAGTAGCTAATTTTAATATAAGACATATTCAAAATTACAAAGAAGATTCAATTTTTCATATAAATAATTATAAATTAAAGTTACTAAATTATACTGAAAAAGGACTTGGATATTCAATAATTGATATTAATCAAGAAATGACACAAGGATTGACAAAAGATAGAAAAAATAATTTTAAAGAAATTTCAAAAGATTTTTATACACGTTTAACAAATTGTGTAATGATATCTTCTGTAATTACTAACTTTGATTATATATTTAGAAATGTGAAAGAATTAATTAGAATGTTTTTGAGATATAAAAATCAATATAAAAATGATAAAAATTTTTGGAAAATTTTAAATAAAGAATTTTTTTATCTAACAATTAAATTTATGAACAGAGACAATTTTGAATTTTCATCTTTAAAAACAGATCAAGCGAGATACTCTTTTGGAGTATTATATATATTAAGTTTCTATTTAGAATTAAAAGAAGGATTAATAATATTTTTGAAAGAATTTTTATGTTATTTATATATAAGAAGATATTTTCCACATTATTGTAAAAGAATGTTAGATGGAATTAATAATCCTTATAGATATGAATGGATTATGTCATCTTATGAAATGAAACAAAGATTATTTAATGAAACTATTAAAATAAAAATATTTTTTTATGAAGGTTATTATGAAACATATGAAATTAATGAACATACTACAATTTTAGATTTATTTCAAAAAATTATTAATATTAGTCCAATAATGAGTAAAATTAAAGAAAGAGATTTATATTGGATTTATTTAATTGAAAATACTAAAGGATATAATTATAATATTCATGAAGATAAAGAATATGAAAATGATAAAAATAATATTATCACTTATTTAAAGAGAACAAAAAATTCTTTAAAAAAAGAATTATATAATATTCATAATGAAGATGATAATGGTATGAAAATTTTAAATTTAAGACCTACTGATTTTATATTAGAAATTATGGGAAAAATAGAAGAAAAATTATTGTTAAAATTTGGTCATGAATTAAAAAAAAAGAATACAGATTCTGAAACAGAAAACAATGAAAATAATATTGAAGTAAAAATTTTACAAAATTTAGATGAAGAATTTAATAAGCATTATACTCCAGACAAAGGATTAGATGATGAATTATTTAAATATGATATGTTATTTGAATTTTTTCATTTTGGAATAAGAAGGAGAATATATAGTCCAATATTAAAATATGGAAATATATCTGAATTTACAATTCCAGAACAAAAAATTTTATTTGAACAAATTTCAAAAACTTTTTCTCTTGATAAAAGAAATATAAGAATTCCCTTTGATATTGGTAAAAAAATGGGAATTTTACTTCTTGTTCATAAAAAAAAGTTTAATATAAACAGAAAAGAAAATGAACATGAAAAAAAATTTGATTTAAAGTCTAATATACTTCAATTATTTCCTAATAATATAAGTAAACATGATGGTTTTAAAGCTTTACCAATTGAAGATTTATTCGATGATAAAATGAAAAATATAGATTCAACTTCCACATTAATTAAAGAATTTTTTTCAATAGTGAAAAACATAGAAATTTTATTTAGTAATGTATATTTTAATTGTAAGGTAGTAAAGAATAATTATCCATCCATAATTTTAATTCCAGAAACAGAAAAAATAAATGTAATTGTTTATTTAGAGTCAATAGAATTTGTTGAACCAATAACATATAAATCTATATTTACTTGCTCATATAGTGATATAATAAAATGTACTTTAAAATCAGAAAATATAGTTAAATTATATATATTTTATGCAGATATGGATAAAAATGAAGAAATAGAATTAAGAATTAGATTAGAAACTAATAAAGCATCTTTTATAATGGAAGACATTTTATCACATTTACAATATTATTTATGCAGAAATACAATGAGTAAATTATGTAGATGTTATTCTCAAAAAGAAATAATTCAAACAAATTTAGAAAATTATAAATTAATTTATCAAAGAAAAAATTCAAAAGCTTTGGATGTGACAAAAATTAAAATGATAAATGAAAAAGAAGAAGAAAGATTTAAAAACTTGAAGAAATCTAATCAATCATTTTTAGAATATAAAGCCAGGAAACTAAAATTACAGAAAGAAAAAGAAGAAGAGGAAATAAGAAAAAAAAAGGAAAAAGAGGAATTAGAAAAAAAATTAAGAGAAGAAGAAGAAAGGAAAAAAGGAGAATTTAATATAAGAAAAATATTTAAATATTCTCCAATAACAGGAGAACTTCAAAATGAAGGAGAACCCTTAAAAAATATATATCAAATAAAAAATGATACATCTAGTGAATCTTCAGAAGTTAAAATTGAAAAAATAAATTTAAAAAGGAATTCAAGAGGCTCTTCTCCAAAAACAAAAAGAAGTGCCATAACAAAAGAGAAAAAATCAGTAATAAAGGAAATGATATCATTAAGTGGTTTTAATAATATGGTTTTTCTAAGTTCCGATAATGAATCTCAAAGTGTATCATCTTCAAATCTTGAAAAAAAAGAAGTGAAAACTTATAATGAATATAATAAATTTAGAGTATATGATAGTTTATGGGATTTGAATGGAATGGATGAAAAAGAAATATTAACTCAAATTGAAAGAGAAAGAGAAGCATGGAATCAAAAAATTGAAAGTAAAGGAAGTAGTTTTAATATTCCTTTTAATAATGAAAATAAAATGAATTTTACGCATGAGAAAAAAAGAGATAAATTAAATATGAAGATTGAAAAAATAAACAGAGAAATAAACGATATTATTAGTGAAAAAGAATTAAATAAGAAAAACAATGAAAATCCAAACAATTCGAAAAAATCATCATTAAAATCAAATGAATCAAAAAAGCAAAGGTATCCATTTTAATAAATTTTAAAATTAAAAATTCATAATATATAATGATTAATAATAATGATTTTAGAAAATAATTAAATTAAAAAAAGATAAATTTAAATAAATTGAATGTATACCTAATATAAAATTATATTGAAAAAATAAATGAAAGAAAAATGAATGGGGATTGGGGATTGGGGATTGGGGATTGG
>JAJJLU010000496.1:0-36938 GCA_023807065.1 Isotricha intestinalis | reverse complement strand
CAATCCCCAATCCCCAATCCCCAATTTCAATTAAATTTTATTTATTGTTTAATTATAGCTTTTATTAAAAAAGAAAAGATTTAAAAAAAAATATTATTAAGATATTTTCAAATAATATTTATTTTATAACTCATATTTTTTATATTTATGGTTTTATAATTATATTATTTAATTTAAACTTATAATTTAATGTCTTTTTCTATAATATAATATTTTTAAATTGTAGGTTTATATGAAATTGAATCATATAATTTCTTTTGATTTATTTCTTGAAATAAATCGTTAGAAATTTCTCTTGATATTAATAAATTATTATCCAAAGAATCTTTTCTTGAAACATTTTTTTCAACTGTTTCATTCAAAAAACAATAACTCATTTCATTTTCTATTTTGATTATATTTGTGGAATTTTCTTTAAGTAAATTTGAATCAAAAGAATTTTTACAAAGTTTATTATTTTTATTTTTTTCTGAATCATTTTTAGTTAAACAATCTATTAAATTTTCTTCTTTCACTTTTAAATTCTTTACATTACCTTCATCATTAAAAAGACTCATTTCTCCTATTTTATCAACAACTGAATTAAAATCAATAAACTTTATTTTTTTATTCAAAGGTTGATTTAAAAAAGTAAATCTTTCACTTATTTCAATTAAAGAAAATATTTTTTTCTTTATTGAATTTTCCCAATTTTTATAATTTTCTGAAAAAGAAGAATATTCTTCTTCAAATTTTAAGAAAAATAAATTACATTTATCATTTAATAATTTTTTAGTGTATAAAGCAATAAATAATAAATAAAGTTCAATTGTTTTATTATTATTACCCCAACCATAATAATCTATATTTAAAGTAAAAAGAGAAATTTCAAATTCATTCATCATTAATTTTTTAATAATTGAAATTAAAATCGTTGAAATATTTTCTGATTCTTTTAATTCTTTAGGTAAATTATTAGAATTATTAACATAATATATTATCATTGATATACATTTTGAATTTAAATTATTAATTAAATATTCTTGATATTTAACCTCATATTGTTCTTTATCATTAGGATTTTTAATGTGATTGAATTTTTCATAATGTTTTATATTGAATGAAGGAGATAATTCTTCCATAATATTTTTTTTTATTAAAGCTAAATCAATCTCTCTTAATGTTCTTGTCTTTTTTAATGGTAATGTGTGTTTTCTAGGCATTTTATGGATTAGGTTTTTTTATTTAATAAACAAAAATTATTCCTGATTAAATTTAGTTTTATTATTATTAATAATGTGTTTATCTATTTTTATTTAATTCAGAATTTAATGCATAAAATAATTTGTCTAACGAATTCTTATATACATTTATCAATATTATTTTTATTTAATATAATATTATTTCAATGCTATTATAAATGTATATATTATTAAAGGTCTTTAGTTTATCTTTGGTAAATTTTTTTTGTTTTTGATATAATATTTTATGTCAATTGGATAAAGATTAAATAAATAGTTTAGGTTAAAAATTTTTAAAAAATCATTTATTTTGAATAATATAAAAATAAATTTTTTTACAAAAATAAATAAAAAAAATATGTAAATTAATATTATATTATATCAAAAATTATCTTCAATAAGATTTTAATTAATTAAGTATTTTATTCATACCATTTTTTTATCAAATAAATAAAAAAATCTTTTTTAAAAAAACAAAAATAATGTTAAACAAAAAAGTAAAATTCAAAATAAAAAAAAATTCTAACAAACAAAAAAAAAAACAAAATATTCTTCCAAAATTAAAACTTTGACTAATTCTTCACAATTTTTTTTTCAATATATTAAAATAAAAAGAAAGTATTCTTCAAATAAATATAATATTTCAATAAAAAATGTCTGACCAATTTTCAAATTCAATTGATGATAATTTTGAAGAAGAACAAACTTTGATATCAAAAAAAAGAAATAAGAAAAATGAAATGTCATGGTCTTTTGAAGAAGAATTTCTTTTCTTTGAAGCTCATACATTTTTAGGAAACAAATGGAAAAAATATTCTCAAATAATTCATAAGTAAGTTTCTTTAATAATTAATATAATAGAAGTCCTAAAGAATTAAAAAATCATTTTCATACTTGTATAATCAAAAGCGTTAGAAAAATTATAAATAATAAATTTGATTGTGAATTAAAAGATATTATGAGATATTTTTATGCTTTTGATTATTTATCAAAAATGATTAGTGATTATAAAGAAAAAGAATTATTAAATAAAGGAAATCAAACCAAAAAGAAAAGAAAAAGATATAAATTTAATCCTAAATTATTAATTAAAAATAATCAATTATCCTTAGAAAAAATAGCTTTATATAGAAATAAATTAGTTAATCAAATTTTATTAAATAAATCTGGGATAAGAGATTTTTTAAAATTTATCAATTTTATAAATAACTTTAATGTAAATAATGTGTCTTGGTTATTTTCTGTAATTGTTAAATCAAAGTTAATAAATAATTGTAAAAAAATGTTAGAAATAGGGATTATTAAAAATAATGAAATAATACAAAAAGTTCAAAACTATTTGGAAGATAATTCTAGTTATATATATTTTGATGAAATCTTCTTTTGTAAGAGCTAATTAAAATTTTGTATCTTAATTATTAATTATAGATTTTTAATGTAATGTTTGGAGGTATTTTATGAGTTTAACAATATTTATAAATATCTTTTACTTAACATAAATTTTAAATATTATTATTTGGATTAAATTTTATTAAAATTATATAAATAAGTTTATTATAAAGTAGATATATTCGGAAGAATATTGATTAATTATTTTTTTTTTGTATTTAAAGTGCATTAAAAATAATTAGATTAGATGAATTAGTTTATAAAAGTTAATCAAGCAAATTATTTCCTTAATTCAATATTTTAATATTTAATTATATTTTAATATAATCTTATAGGAATTTTTGTAGTATTTTTATAAAATTTTTTTGAATGTTCAAATAATATTTATTTCTTTGAAAAATTTGATCAAATTTTCTCTTAAATTTGTTTTTTTATCTTTGAATAATAAAACTATTTTTATTTCATTTTTACTTAAAACATAATTCAATTTCAATTCAAAAATTTTTAATGAGTATTTCTTATATTATTTTCTTTAATATCAAATTTTTATAAATATTTTACTTGATTAAAAAATATATTTTACTGATTTTATATGTTTATTAATTTTTAAGATAAAAATAAATATTATTGATATTTATACTTGAAAAATCAATTAATTATTGTTTAACTAAATTTATGTATAATTTCTTTTATTGAAAAGAAAAACTCCTGATTAATATATGAAAATTTGGAACCTGTAAATTTTAATTTCCAATCGTTTCAAAAATAAAAATTAATATATTATTTATTAATTAAAACTTTTTTTCAAACAAGAAATATATTTTTTAAATATATATATAATATTTAAATTATATAACAATAATAATTAAATTCATTAATGAAATCAAAATCAAAAATTAAATTCGAAAAAAAATCATCTAACGTTTCATCAAACGAAAAAATAAATGAAAATAAAGATGAAGGAAAAATTCTTCCATATTTTGAGCAAAATATAAATAATAATAAAGAAGAACAATCAAAAAACAAAGAAAGTTTAAATAATATTGAAAAATTAGATAATAAACAAAAAGAGAATTTAAAAAATAAGAGTTTAATAAATAATGAAATGTTAATTAATTCTTCTAATGAAGATAATAATTCAATTGAAGATAAATCAAGAAATAAAAATGTGTTAATAACTCAAATAAAAAATGAAAGAAAATATAAAAAATTAAAATTAAAACAAAATTATGATAATGATAAAAATTCAAGAACTTTAGAAGATTTAAAAGAACAGAAAAAAAAATTAAAGAAAAAAATGAAAGAATTAGAAGAAAATAAAAGTACAATAGAAAAAGAAAGTTTAATAAATTTAACATTAATAGAACAAAATATTAAAAGAGATAAATTAAAAGAAATAGAATCAAAGACAATTGATACAAATGATAAAATAAAAAAAGTGAATTATTTAATAAAAAGTATTTCAGATACTGAAAATTATAAAAATACAAAAAATGAAAAAATAAAAAATTTTTTAGATAATTTTGAAAAAGAAAAAGAAATTGTAGAATCAAGAGCAAAAAAATATTCTGAAGAATCTAAAAAAATAAAAGAAAAAATGAAAAGAGATATTGAATCAATAATTAATAAAAGAAAAAAAGAAATAGATTTAAAAGAAGAAGAAGAAAAAAAACAAAGTTTTGAAAATTTAAAAAAATTAAAAGAAAGAGATAAAGAAACAAGATTAAATATTGAAAAAATAAAAGAAGAAAAATATAAAGGATTAAAAGTTAAAGAACATATAAAAAATAAAATAAATTTCGATGAAAAAGATTATTTATTTAGTCAATTAAAAGAAAAATTTTTACAAGAAGAAGAAGATTATATTAAAACTCAAAATATAAAAAGAAAATATTTAATGCGTTCTATTCCTCTTGAAGAAATAAGAGAATTTCAAAATCAATATTTAGAAAATAAATTAAAATTTAAAAAAGTATTAGAAGAAAAAACTGAATATTTTAAAAGAGAATTAAATCATAATTATATTCCTAATTATATATCTCATTTTAGAGAAATTTCAGAGTTAAATTCTAATAGATTGAAATTAGAAAAAGAAAATAAAGAAAAAAAAATAGAAGAACAATTACAAGCTAAAAAAGATTATTCTCTTAAGATTTTAAATAAAAAACCTAAAATTTCTTTAAAATTAAAACAAGAAAGAGAAGAAAATATTTCTAAATTAACAGAAAGAAAAATTATTAGAGATACACTTTATAATCATAAAAAAAATAGAATTATATTAAAAAAAAGAGATCCAAATAAGCCTTTAAAATATAATTGGGAATTAAAATTAGATAAAACTGATTTTGATAATTCTTTAAATAACTCTATAGAAATTGAAAAACCAATAAAAATTTCCTTATCACAATCAATTAGTTTAAGAAAGGAAAATTTAAAAAATAATAAAGTTAAAGATTATTTAAGTTTATTAAAAAAAGAAAGAGAAGAAAAAAAAAATAAATTACAAAATGATGGTAAAAATGATAATAAAAATTGGGATAAAATTATTAACAGTTCCAATGGAAATTATTATGAAAAGGTTAATCAAATTAAATTAAAAGCTTATAATTTAACAAAAGATGCTGATAAAAAAGATAGACTATTAAAAAAAAAAGGAGGAATAGAAAAAAATCCTCAATTAGGACAAAATATTGCTTATTTATTAATTGATTCTATTGAAGCAAAATTAAGTATTTTAAATACTGTTGAAAATTAGATTTTTATTTTATTTTATTTTATAAAATATTATAAAATTTTTAAAGAATATAATATAATTTATATATATATAAAATTGGAATTAGAAAAAAATATTTAATAATTAAATAAATAAATTAATAAAATAATTATAAAAATGTTTTAAATGTAAAGAAATTAAATATTTATTAATTAATTATTTATTTTCATTATCTATAAAAAGGAAAAATAAAACACCAAAAAAAAAATAAATGCTTTTAAAAAATGAATGAATAATAATATAATTATTGAAAAAAAAAATTTTAAATTTCAATTTATAAAGCTTTAATATAAGGTAAAATTAATATATTTTGTTAATAATACTTAAATTAAGGATTAAATATTATTTTTGTTTTAAAAATAATAGAATAAATCATTTAAATTTAACTAATAATAGTATAATAGAAAAAAAAAAAAAAAATTGGAATATTTTTTGAGTTACATACTTTTTTATAAAAAATATATCCATTAAACAACATTTCTCCAAGAGAAATTTATTTCTTTTTTTTTAATAATTATATATTATTCTATTTTATTAATTTGGATTTTATAAAATACTTAAATCTTATTATAATTAAAAAAAATGAAGTGAATATTTTGATTCATATATAATCAACAATTAAAAATTAAGAGATAAATGGGAAAAAGGAAGATTGAAATGACTAAAATTGAAAATAGATTAAATAGCCAAATTACTTTTTATAAAAGAAAAAAAGGATTAATTAAGAAATCACTTGAGTTAGCTTTATTATGTGATGTCGAAGTATTTTTAGTTATTGTAGATAAAAAACATAAGCTTTCTATAACTTCTTCAAAATATTCTCCTGAAAAATTTATAAATTCTTATTTGAAAAATTTAAGTCATAAAAAAATAAAAGAAAAATTTTCATTAGAAGATTATAAAAAAACATTTAAAAATGAAAAAGATATAATAAGTATTAATGAAAATAAAGAAGTTTTAAATATAAATAATGATTATCAAACAAAAGAAAACGAGAAAAAGAGTTTAAATGATATAAAAAATGATTTACAAATTAGAATAAATATCCCAACATTAAAAATAAATAACATTGTAAGTGAAAATTCTACTCAAACATTACAAAACAGTTTAGAATCAAATGTAGATAATAATGACAATAAAAGTAGTATAACATTATCAGATAAAAAAATTAAATTATATCCTATTAAAATTCCTCAAAAAACTATAAACCAAAATAAAAGTGTTTCAATTACTAATAATAATAAAGAACAATTTTTAAATGAGAAAAAAAATAAAAATAATTTTACTCCACAAAAAAATGAACTTTTACAAGTTACAACTCCTTTATTTACTCCTCAAGCTGATTCTTATAATTTCAATAATCCTTTTTTTCAAACTCCTGATAAAAAAGACTTTAATTATAATTTTTCTCCTTTAAATATCCCAAATGATATTAATGAAACTATTTTAACTAATACTCCTTCTACTTTTCCTAAAGTAGATAATCTTATTGATGATAAAAATAATGAAAAGGATTAAAAGGGGAAGAAAATAATTTATTTAATTTTGATATTAATGGATGTAAAAATCAAAGTTATAAAAATAAATAACTTACTTTTATTTATATGATTATAAAGATTTCACATTTTCAGTTATTATTTGTAAATAAAGAGTAATTTTATTTTAGTTTATATGAGAATATATTTTTTTCATATATTATTATAAATTTTTAATTTTTATTTAATGAACATTAGTTCTTATTTAGAACAAATTTTTTTTTTTTTTTATTCTCAATTTTAAAAAATTTTTCATCTAATATTAAATAAACTTATAAAATATATAAAATAATATAAAAATCATTTATTTCATAAATAAAAATAGAAAGTAATGTTAGATAAATAATAAATTTTTTAGGTTATTCATCTCTAAAACTAACATGTTAATAGACAAATTTACTATAGTTAATTTAGTATTAATTCATACAATTATTTAATGTTTCTTAAAATGTTAATTATTATAATTTTTATTATTAATTATTGCATCAATATAAAATAAGAATGCTAAAAATTAGTATTAATCGGTTTAAGAAATTAAAGAAATTAATTTCTTCTATTAATTTTTTAATATTTTTAAATCTTATATTTATAAATCTTTGTTTCTTATGATTCAATGGTTCTAATATTATATTCAAACCCACCATTAATGTTAAAAACCATATAAAACTAATTTTAATACAAGATTTTTATTTTATTTCAATGAATTCTAAAGAAATCTATTATTACCGTATAGATTTTACTTATTAAAAAAAATCCTTCTCTTTTATAATTGTTATTTCCTTTTTTTTTAAAATTTGTATATTTTCTTTTCTTAGAAATTATTTGAATTTTTTTTATATAAATTTTTTTTTAATTTTTCAAAGGAAAATATATAATAAAAATAAATATTTAATTTTTCTTTTTTTTAATTTTATCCTTATCTTGTGATAAACTAATCCAATTAGCACGATTTATAAGGAAAGGATCAGGAGTTTCTACAAATTTTCTATCTCTAGGTAATTTAGTACTTACAATTCTAAATCCTAATTCTTTAATATGATTACTTTTTTTTGGTTTAATAAAATCATTTTTTTCAGTAGGCAAAGGACCATCATTTGCTCCCCAATTTTTATTTTTAACAATATTACTATTAAACTTATCAATCATAATTTCATTTGTAACTTTAATATTTTTTAAATTATCAATAATTTTATTTCTTCTATTAGAAAATAAACTAGTAGGTCTAATACTTTTCATAACACCAGAATAATCAAATGATTTATAAATATTTATATTATCATTAAAAACATTAGATAAAGTATTCATATTTCCAGTTAATTGAATTTCATCAGATAACATTTTTGTTTTATAAGAATTAATTTTGTAAGAATTATTCCTATATGAATTAGAAATACTACTTGATTGACTATTTGGATACGAATCAGTAATATTACTTCCTATTATTTTATGTGCATTTTGAATTAAGGGATTATCTAATGAATTAAATTCTTGAGAATAACCAATATAATTATTTTCTTTTTTATCATTTATTGTATTTCTACTATTTTCACTTTCCATTAAATTTTCAGTCTGAGATAAATTTGATGTTAGGAATTTACGAGTATTAAGATTTTCAGTTTCAAAAGCTAATTTACTGAATTCTGCCATTGAAGGTTTTTTAAATTTTTGAGAATAATTTAATCCTCCTTCTTTTTGTTCTTTTTTATCACTTGTAATTTTAACTCCTACTTCAGGAATAATTTTTTCAAAATTTTGTCCACTTGGAATTGATAAGTCTTTATACATTTTTTCTTTATTTTTCTTTAATTTAATAAAATAATTTTCATCAGGTAAATCTGGATTTCTTATAATATCTTCACCTAAAATTACATTTGCACTTTTTTTCCATGAAATAGAACTATTTCTTTTTTTATTTTTATCTGTATCTTTTTCTTCATTATCTTCTTCATTTTCTTTTTCTTCTTTTATAATACTATTTTTTTTCATATTTCTTATTTCTTCATTTGCATTTATTAAATTTGGAGGATGTAAAGACATACTTTTTCTTAAAGGTTTAATAAATAAATGTCTAAATGATCTTCCTTCTTTTACTATAGATCTCGACCAATAAAATTCATTACCTAAATTATTTTCTATATTATTTCTCATTTTTAAATTTATAATATTTCCATTTGAATCAAACGTTAATCTCTTTGAATCAAATTCTCTAATAATTTTTGTATTCATTTCTTTTAATTTATTTCTTCTTTTTTCTTCATCTTCTATTAATTTTTGCTTTATTTTTCTTACTTTTTCATATTCTATTTCTTTTCTTAATTCATTTATTTCTGGAGTATTATCATTTATTATATATTTATTCATATATATTTCTTGAGGTAAATCATATGATGGAAGATCAATCCAAGGACCATCTTTTCCATCATTTTCATTTTTTTCTTTTTTATTTTTTTCTTCTTCTTCTTTTTCTTTTTTTTCTAATTCTTCTTTTTCTTTTTTAGTTAATTTCTTCTTTTTTTTTTCTTCTTTCTGTATAGTTTCTTTTTTTTCTTCTTTTTTTTCATTAACGAAAGTACTATCTTTTTTTTCTTTATCATCAATTTGAATTTGAGTATTAGATAAATTAATAGAATTTCCTTCATCAATATTAGAAGGAATAAAAGCAGTAAATCTCATTTGATCATGACTACATCTATCAATAGCAGTAGTATTTGGTTCTGGAATTTCAACCCAAGTATTTTCTTCTAATTGTTTTTTTTTATCATAAAAAATATAATCATTTTTATCTTTTAAATGTTCTATATCATAATTAATGTAATTTGATTTTAAAAATGGTTTCATTAACTTATCAATATAATTAAAACAATAATCTCCTATTGTTTCAAATATTTTAGTATTATGAACCTTTGTTACTGTATATGATATTATTTTTTCTAATATTATTCTAGATATTACTTCTGCTTGGTTATTATAAAATATATCTGAAGGTTTATTTTCAATTTCTTGATTTTCATTTTCTTCTATTTGTTCTTTATTTTTATCTTGTGTTTTATTATCTGTTTTCTCACTCATTTTTTTATTTTATTAAATTTAAGTTATTTTAAAATTTATTATTTTTATTGTTAGTTAAAAAAAAAAAATTATTAAATGAAAAAGATTTTTATTCTTGATTATTTTGAATGTTATTTTGCAAATACAGATCTTTATTTGGAGAACACATTAATGGAGAAAAACCTTTTGAAGAAATAAAAATTCCTTGATCACATGCTACACATTCCCAATCTCTATTTCCATAATAATCATATGCATAATTTTTATCATCTCCTAATAAAAATTTACGTCTTTTTCTTTTTTCTGCTTGAATTTCTTCATCTGAATCTGTTATTATTCTTCCACTTTTTCCTCTTACAAAATGATTTTTTTTCCAATAATAAAAATCTTTTTTTTTTTTCTTTTTTTTTAAATCTTTATTCTTTTCATTTTCATTATTATTGTCATTTAATTCTACTGTTTTGTTTTTAGGTTTTGAATCATTTTTAAAATTTGATTTTGGATTTCTAAATTTGTTATTATAAATGTTAAAACCTTTAATTTTCTTTTTATTAAAATTATCATTATATTTATTAGGTTCTATATTATGATAATTATAAATATCATCATTATCATCATCATCATCTTCTTCTTTTATATAATTTTTTTTATTTAAATCATTTATTTTCTCTTTTTCATTTTTATTTCTTAAAGAATCAATTTCAGAATTATTTCTTGATGTTGTATCATTATTATCTAAATTATTTCCAAATTTAATAATTTTTCTTGGTTGAGGAAATAATTTTTCTTTTATTTTATCTTTATTTTGATCAGCTTCAATTTTATTTAAAGCTATCTTTCCACATTTATTTATGAAATTAGTATATTTATCTAAAGGCTCATTATCTTCTTCTTCAGGAGATTTATTTTTATTTAATTTTTTTGCTATTTTTTTTAAATCTGGTATATCCAATTCTTTTTTTCCTAAACTATGATTTATATCATTTACATAATCAACTAAAGGAATTAATATTTTTTCATAATTTTTAATTTGTCTTTTATAATCATCATTTTCCTTTTTTAAAAATTCTTTATATTGATTATTTCCTTGACCTTTGTCTTGAATTCTTAATAATTTATCATATTCTTCTTTTAAATTATTATATTTTTTTTGTAATTTTTTTAAAGCATTGTATAATTGTTTATTATTTGTTAATAAAATATTAATTTGTTCATTAGGTGATATATTATTAAGATCTTCTTGTTTTATTAATTCAACTGTTGATAATATATCATCTGGATTATTATTATCTATGTTTTCTTTATCTTTATTTAGTGCTTCATTTATTATTTCATTTTCATCATCATTTGATGAAGGATTTTTATTATATTTATTAAATAAATATTCACTGTCTATTTTATCCTTTGGTTCAGTTTTATTTTCTTTTTTATCATTGTTTTCAACTATTAAATTATTTGGGTTTAAATCTTTGTTGTTTTTTATATCTAATTGATTATCAGAATCTTTATTATTATTATTGTTATTGCTTTTTAATGGATTATTTGGGGAATTTTGATTATCATTTATTTTATTTATTGGATAATTATTATTAGAGTTTAATTCATTATTTAAATAATTTGGATTATCACTTAAATTATTATTTGAATAATTAGTTAATTGACTATTTGGAGAATTATCATTGTGTTTTTCTTGGAAATTTTGATTATTAAATTGATTATTTGGATAATTACCTTTATTATATTGATTATTTGGATAATTTTGATTTAATTGATTATTTGGATAATTTTGATTTAATTGATTATTTGGATAATTTTGATTATTTAATTGTTTATTTGGAAAATTTTGATTATTTAATTGATTGTTTGGATAATTTTGATTGTTTAATTGATTGTTTGGATAATATTGATTTAATTGATTATTTGGATAATTTTGATTACTTAAATCAGGATGATTTGTTTGATTTTGATTCTGAAAATTATTATATAAATTATTTGGATTATTATCAATTTGATTACCTTGATTTCCAAAAGTTAATTTCTGATTTGAATATCCTCCTGATATTCCATTATTATATTTCATATTATTTGGCAAAAAATAATTATTATTATTCCTATCAATCCTATCCATTCCTATCGGACCATTTTCTCCATACATTAAATAAGGATTATTTCTATTTAATTCATTATTTAAACCATTATTATTCATATAAGCCCTATTTTCATATAAAAAAGGATTATATGAATTTCTATTCCTTTCTATATTGTTAATGAGTGGATTATTAATATTATTTTTTTGAACATCATTTAATGGATATAAATTATTATAATTATTATTTGGTAATTGATTACTATCAGGAATTCTTATTTGATTATTTGAATAATTGTCATAATTTCTAGGACTTATTATATAATTATTGTCAGTATTATTCCCATTCAAATTTTGATTTCCAAAATCTTTTTGAGGATTAAATTGTTGTAAATTCATATTAGGATTATTGATATTATTATTATTACCTGTTTCTAAATTGTTTATATTATTTGGATTATTTAAATTATTTTTTTCATTGTTGTTTAAGTTATTTGAATCATTTGATTGTAAATTTTGAAAATTTAATTCTGAAGGATTTTCCTTATTATTATTTAAAACATTTTCTTTAAGTTCAATATCTTTATCTTTTATTAAATCACTGGTTAATTGATCTTCTTTAACATTTTCATTATTTTCATTTTGAAAATTATCTTGTAATTGATTATTAAAGGGTTGATCATTTAAATTTTGATTTATTCCCCTATTTCCATTAATAACTAGATTATTTTGATTTATAATTTTTAAATTATTATTTGGAAGTTGAAGATTATTTTGATTATTTAATTTTTCACTACTATTAGGAATATTTATTCTATTTCTTGTTTTATAATCATAATTAACATTAAATTCATCTCTTGGACTAATTTGACTATTAAAATCATTACCATTATTACCTCTTAATTGAGGAAGAGTTGGATTATATTCTTTTCTAACATACATTCCGTTTTGATTATTTTTGGGTTTCAAATCTATGTTAGAACTATAATTAAAATTCAAAGGAGGATTTTCTTGATTTATATTTCCATTATTTAATTTTTGCTCTAAATAATTTCTATATGAATTAGGAGAATTAATATTAGGAGATGAGTTTAATATTTCTGTCGATTGATTAGAAAAATTGTCTGAAAATCTTAAAGAATTTAATTTTTCAAATTCAGAAGGATTAATTCTTTGAATATTAATCTTATTAATATTTGAATTATTTTCATTGTTTTTTTCTAAACTTGAACCTCTTGAATTCATTTCATAAGTCATTGAATTAGTACCATATTTAAAATTCAGATTATGTAACATTTCACAAAAAAATTTATTAAGAATAAAAAAACATTAATATAATAACCTAAATTAAATATTTTGAAAATATAATAAATTAACATTAACGAATATTAAATTGGTAATATTTTAAAAAAATTTATAAAGTTAAATTCAATTTTAAAAAATTTAATTCCTTCTTCAACTTAAAATAGATAAAAAATTAATAATCCATATTCTCTCCTTAAAAAAAAGGAATAAATAGAAGAGTAAATAAATTAAATAATAAAGAAATAAAAGTTATAGTGTATCAAATTCATTAAATCATTATTTAGCTAAATGTATTTTCAATAAGAAAGTAATAAAAATTTTATTTATCTTTAAAGGTTATCAATGATTTAATATGAACAAATATAAAAATTATTATATTTTGAGAATTAAAGGATAAAATTTTTTAATTTAAATATTTTTTTAAATTAAATTTTTTATATATATATTTATTGATTACAATTTATTTTATTTAAATTAAAAATTATTTGTTTAGATAAGATATTTATTTATTGAAATATCATAGTTTTTCTTTTTTAATTTATTTATTTCCTTTAGCATCCTTATGTCTAACAACACTTCTTTTTTGTCTAAGTCTCATAACTTTAAATCTATCAAAATCAGTTAAACTTCTTCTTTTTTTTTCTTTCTATTTTTTTTGCATAATATGATTCTTTAAATTTATCGTCAAGTTTATAATTATCAATAGCTTTAACTAAATCATCTTTATGAATTCCTCTTTTAATATCTAATTTAAAATCAGTGAGTGATAATCTCTTTAAAGAAATTTCTTGTTTTCTTACTCCTTCTTTTGGTCCATGAATTAATATTCTTGTTGTATTTAATATATCTACTATTACTGAAAGTTTTCCTGATAATGGACCATAGTTTATCAATACTACTCTTCCTAATTCTATAAATCTTTTGAATACCTATTTTTTTTTATAAATGATATTTTTTGCCATTTAGATATTTAAATATTAATTGTTTTTAATTAATTTTTTTATTATTTATTTCTATATGACGTGGATAAAATAATTAAGTAGATTTATATGTGTAATAAAATTTCAAAATAAATATACGGGTTATTGTTTAGTTTATTTTAAGAATATTTTTTAGAAAAATTAAGAATCTAAATTAAATATTCCTTTCAAAAAATTTAAAAACAATATCTCTTTCAAATTCCAAAAAAAGCATATATAAATAAATAATTAATTAATATATAAATCAAATCTTAAAAAAATAATTAGACAAAAAATGGGTTGTTGTAACTCAATAAATGAGCAAACAAATATTAGAGCATCTAACAAAAGGAGAATATCGAAATATTCTGATCAAACAACTGTATCCGAAAGTGATTACATAATAAAAGAAGAATACATAAACCACAATGATATAAATAAAAAATATACATTATCAAAATCATTAGGAGAAGGAGCAACAGGGATAGTATGTGAAGGAATTGATAAGAATGGTAAACATTACGCAATTAAAAGAGTAGATAAAAAGAAAATAAAAAATAAATCTTTATTATATAACGAGGCAAAAATTAGTCTTTCTCTTAATCATCCTCATATAATTAAAACTTATGAAATATATGAAGATTTAAAAAGTGTTTCTTTTGTTATAGAATTAATAAATGGAGGTGATTTATTTGAATTTATTACTAAATCTCCTAATGGAAAATTAGATGATTCTACTGCATTAAATTTACTTATTCAACTCTTAGAAACTTTATATTATTTACATGAAGAAAAACATATTGTTCATAGAGATATTAAACCAGAAAATTTACTTGTTGAAATTTCTGAAGATGGAATTCCAAATTTAAAATTAATTGATTTTGGTTTTGCTTGTGAAATTACAGAAAATTTAAATGGTATTATAGGAACTCCCATGTATACTGCTCCTGAAATAATATTAAGAGAAAAATATAATGAGAAAGTAGATATTTGGTCAACGGGAATTTTATTTTTTAACTTATTAACTGGTTGTGAACCTTTTAATTCAGAATATTATATTCCTTTAGATGAACAAATAATTAATAAATCAATTCCTTTTGAACATATTTCTAATGAAAAATTTAAAGATTTAATGAAGAAATTACTTGATAAAAATCCTCAAAAAAGATTAAGTGCTAAAGAAGCTTTAAATATTGCTTATGATTTAAGAGATGAAATGGAAAAGAATGAATTGTATGAACAATTTAAATTATTAGATAAAGATAATTTAGGAAAATTACCTTTACAGAGTTTATTTAAATATTTTAAATTGGATATTGATGATAAAAATGATAAAATTGTAGATTTTAACGAATTTTATAGAATTGTTTTTAATTCTGTAAAGGAATACTAAATTTGATTTTATGTAAATTCTTTTTTTTGATTGATATAATTATTTAAATTATATTTGTATAGAAAAAATGGCATATTGATTATTTGATGATATTATATAATATTATTTATTTTTATATTTTTATAGTATCTTATAATTTCTTATATATGAAAAATTTATAAATTTTTCAATTTTTTAAAATTAATAAAAAAATATAAGTTAATAATAATTTTGAAAATAAATAATATTAGTAAATATTAAGATGATAAAAAAGAATAAATATTAGGAATAAATAAAAGACATTTTTAAAAAAAATATAAACGATTAAAATGTAAAATAAAGATTATTAAAAAAAGATATAAAAAAAAGAACCTCTGAAAAAATGAAATCTTTAGATAATAATATTTTAAATAAAATGAAAAGAATAAAATATATAAGAGAACAAAAAAATGAATAAAAATATTTAAAAGAAATAAACAAAGAAAGTTGAAGAAAAGAAAATCAATTTCTCAAATATAAGAAATAAAAAATAAGCTCTATAAATTGGACATAAGATAAAAATGAAAAAATAAAAAAAAAAAATTAATAATAAAAGAAAAATTTTCTTTTCTTTTCTACAAATTTATCAAAAAGTAAAATTTTGATGAACCACTTTGAAAGCTATTTAAGTAATATTTGATATAAATGAAAATGATTAAATTCTCAATTAAGTGACATTAATATACTTTGATTTATTGTTTTTTTTTGTATTGAATATTCTAACTTCTTTCATTTGTTCATTTTTCATATTCAATAATTGAAGTTAAGATATAGTTATCGTTAATTTTTTTTTATTTTATTGTTATATTGTTTATTATTGTTTTTCATTTTTTCTTTTAATTAAAATATATTAATTTAGAATTAAATCAAATTTTTAATTATAGTAATTGTAATATATATGAATAATATTTAATAATTTTGTTATTTACCTTATAATTTTTTAAGAAAGTAATATTTGAGTTAAAACAATTTAATTTAATATTTAATTTTTAATATTATTATATACTTAATAATTTAATGTTTATTTATTTTTATTTTTCTTTTTCTTTACTAAATTAAAAAGATTTAAACTATCAATTAAATGAACTTAATCTGAATTTTCTCTTTTTATATTTTTATTTCTTTATTTTATTGCTTAGAAAATGTATTCATTAATTGAAAATACATCGGAAATTTACTTATATCATTATTAACATCATTTGAGAAGTTATTATTTCTTCTTCCACATTTTTCACATTTAACTTTTTGGGAATAATATTTTGTTGAACAAAAAAGGCAAGTCCATTCATTTTTGTTTTCCTTTAAGTCATTATAATTTGGTATTTTATTATTATTTTTATTATAACTATTATTACTATTACCATTTTTATTACTATTATTAATATTATTATTATTATCTTGATTGTTAATATTATTATTACCATTATTATTATTATTATTATTATTATTACTATCATTAAATAGACAAAAATCACCATTATCATTATCATTTTTATTAGATAAATTATGTATTTGTCGGTCTTTAGATTGATTTACTTCATTATTTGTTTTATTAAAATCAAATAAGTAATAATTACTAATTTCTTTGTCATTATTATCTGTATCAAATGGATTTATTTCTTGAATATTATTTTCTTTTTCATTAACAATACTTTTTTTATCATTATTATTATTATCACACTTATTTTGTTTTTCATTCCTTTTATTTTGTTCTACCATTTCATTATAAAATGTTTCCCTAATATTAAACTCACATTTATTTTCTTCATTATTTTCATAAAAAATAGCAACAGGAAAAAAACCATAAAAGATAATATGTTTAACGACTTCTTCCCAATTTGAAAAATAAGTAATTTCTGAATCATTATATAAAATAAATGTATTATTTTTTTTTTCAAAGAATAAACTAACATAATGATTAATATAAAATAAAATCATTCCTAAAAATTTATAAGTTTTATTTTTTGTACAAGAAAATAAAACATTTAATTCAAAAGACGAATTAATCATACAATAAACTTGAAATAAAACATTAAAATCAATTTTTTTTCCTTGCCAAATTAAATTAAAAAGTAAATAAAAACCTGAATAATTGCAATTATAATTAATTTTCAAAGTATTATTATTACATTTAGAACAAATATTATTTTCAAAATTAGAATTTTGAATTAATTTTTCTTTAAAATCATTAAAGTCTTTTTTTGAGTTTTCAATGATTGAATTAATATTTAATCCATGAATAAAATAATCAGAATCGTATTTTATTTCATTTAAAAAATTACAATTTGAACAAAAATCTTTTTCTTCAATGTCAATATAAAATAGACTATGAATAAAACATTTTGGTTCGCAAATAGTATTATCTTTATTTATAGAATTATGAATAACTCTTAAAATTGTATTTAATAATTCAACTGGATCTCCTTCTTCATTCATTTGAAATTCTTTTTTTTCTTTAAAATATTTATCTAATACTTCTTTAAATTTAATAGGATTTAAAGTTATTCTTTTATTTTTAGAATATTCATCTAATAAAGATATTATTTCTTTTAATAAATCAGGTGATTCATTTGGATTTATTTTAATTAAATTATATCTTAAAAAATTAAAATGATATAAACTTTGGATAAAAACATTTATATAACAATTGTTTTCTTGAAATCCATTTTTTAATCCTATATTATTTATAGTTTGTGAAATTAAAGAATCAAAATTTTCATATTTCCAAAAACGTGAAGGGTTTTCCATTTATTACCTATATTAATAATTAGAACTAGTTTTAATTAAAAAAAAAATAAAAAATAGAACAAAAATTAAAACGAAAATTAACTAAGATTGAAAATATATTGAAAATAAAACTAATAGATAAAGAAAGTTAAATCAATAATAAAAAGTTTAATAATTTTCATTATAAAAAGTTAATAATATTATATCATTTTAAAAAAAATAATTTTTATTATAATTATAAAACTAAATAAATATTTTTATTAATTTCAAATCTTGGATAAATATCATTTATATTTTATAATTAAAATAAAAAATCATTTTGTTCATTTTTTTTAATATTAATATATTAATTTTTTATTATTTAAAAAATTAATCATCTTCATCATTTTCCATATCAACATAATCATTACTTTCTTCATTATTATTTTCATTTGATAAAATTGACTTATAAAGATTCATTGCTTCATCACTTATTCCTAAAGGATTTTTTGCATTTAAAGAAGAATCTAAAATACTTTCAATTTGGTTATTAATCTGATTTATTTTTTCATTTAATTCATATTTAACTCTAAATATTTTTGCTCTTATTGCAATATTTGTTACTTTTTTATCTTTTTCATTTAAATTATCAAAATATTTTTTAAATTCATCTATTGACATTTTATAATTACTCTTATTTGAATTTGTATTTATTTCATCTATAATATAATAAATTTCATAATGTTCATTTTTAGTTTCTTTAAATAATTCATTTAATTGATTTTTATCTATTTCTTTATAAATTAATTTTTCCGTAATAGAATTATAAATATTATTTAACTTCTCATATTTTTGAATTATTGTTTCACTTTTAGAGCTTATATCATCTATATTTTGATAAGAATATTTTTCAAAATATTTTTTTGAATCATTTAAATTAGATTTAATTTCATTTTGAATTGTTGTTCCATAATTTATTACACTTTCATTTAAATTATTCACATTAATTTTAACATATTTATGTCCTTTATGAGTTTTACTTCTACAATTGTTACAAAGAAATATTTTATCTTCTCTACAATAATTATTTATTAAAAATTTTCCACATATACAACTTAAAGATATCATTATTGGATCATTAAAATCAACAATTTTATCTGATAAAATTCTTCTTTCTTTTTTTTTTATCTTTGGAACAATTTGAATTGTTATTATTGAATTTTTATTAAAATAATCTCCTATTAAAAGATGATTTAATAAACTTAAATCTTGATTATGATATGTTAAACTTATTTCTTGTTTTGGTTTTTCTTCTTTTTTTAAATTAAATATTAATCTTTTTGATAAAGGCTCTAATACAGATATTTTCTCATATGGTGCTATTTCTGAAGTGAATTTTCTATTATTGTACTCGAAAATAATTTTAATATTATTTTTAAATTTATCATTCATTTTTTTATAAGTTATAAGATTAAATTTTTAATGTGTTAAAATCCATAATATGGAAACAATTATATAAAATATTTTTTTTTTAGAATATTAATTATAAAAATATTATAATTGTTATAAAAAAATAAAAAAAAATATGAAAAAAAATTTTAATTAATAAACTTTAATATTATTGGTTTATTTGTTATGAAAAAAAGGAAATTTATTTATTTTTCTTTATTTAATATTGATTTAATTATTTTTGGAATATATATGTTATTAACTTTAATTTCAATTTATATTTCTGATATATTTTTTCCTTTGAAAGTATTTTTTGTTTCTTGTTATTTGTTTTTATATTTGATATTTTGAAATATAAATAATTGTTGGAGTAGAATTCTTTAATTAAATTATTTAAAAAAATAAATAGTTAATATTTCAATATATTTTTTTAAGCTAGAATATTATTTTTTGTAGTTTTCTTATACTTTCTTTTTTATTAATAATGAGCTAAATGAATCCCCGATTATTTAATAAACTTTTAATGAAATTAAACTTTATTAAATTAACAATATTATATCTCATATATAAATCTTAAATTTATTATTTATAATTGATAATAAGGAAAATGGCAAATATTTATATTTTTAAGTTTTATTATAACATTAAAACTCTTATAAATAATTTTTAAAAAACAATTAATTTAATATAAATTATCTAATCTAGAAATAATAAATAATTTAAACTAAAAAAATGAAAAAATCAACTTCTAACGATTATATCCCAATAGAAAATTTAGAAATAACGAAAAGGATAAAAAACTTGAAAAACTCAAAAAAAAAACCATCATACAATTCAATAAAAATGAATAAAAGTAAAGAAGAATTATCTTCGAAAAATTCGTTAAAATCTTCTAATTCTACTTTATTTAACAAAGATTTAAAAACAGAAAGAACAAAAAATATTTTTTCTTATTTAAACAATCCAGAAATAGATTCTGAAATATTAGATTTATATAAAATATATTTTGAAAGGAAAAACTTAAGAAAAGAAAGTGAAGAAAATTTTATGCATTGTAATAATAAATTAAATTTGCTTCATAAAGAAGAAATGAAAGCAAAAGAAAAAGAAAAATTATTTCGAAAACATATTGAAAAAATGGAAAAAATACAATTTAAAAATTTAGAAGAAAAAGAATTATTATTAAGAAATAAAGAAAAAATGGATAAAAAATTAGAAGAACATAAGAAAGTTAATAATATATTTAAAAATAAAAGAGATAAAACTTTAAAAAATTTTAGGAATGATATTGCAAAAAATAATTTAAATATAATTTCTAAAATTAAAGAAAAAAGAAAAAATAATTATAATAAATATTTAGAAAAAGAAGAAAATAATTTAAAAAATAAACAAGAACATGTTATTTTCGTTAATAAACAAAGAAATTTAAGTCAAGAAAATAAAAGACAAAATGAATATGAAAAAAAATTAAAATTAAAAAATGAATTGTTAAAAAAAATAAAAGAAGAAGAAATTAAAAAAAGAAATTTTGAATTAGAAACTAATAAATGTCAAAATGAAAGTATGGAAATTTTAACAAGAATAAAAGTTTTAGGTGAAGAATTGGAAAAAAATAATATTTAAATTTATTAAAAATATTGAATTTAAAGAAAATAAAAAGAATTTCGAATTTTTTACAATTATTATTCAATAATTTTATTTCTAAATTTTAAATAATAGTTTTAATTTTTTATTTATTCCTTAATTATACTTTATCTTAATTTAATGATTTATATTTTTTAAATTTGAAATTTTTACTTTTTATTTTTAATTATTAATCATTTATAGTTTTCTTTTCTTTTTAAATTTTCTTTTTATTATTATTAATTCTATTAGTTTCTTTCTTTTTTATAAAATTTATTTATTGACTTTAAATTAAAATAAATTGTGAATGTAATTAATTTAAAAATGTCAGAATCAAATGATGATGAAAATGACATTTTAATTGAAAAAGGAGAAGTGAAAATTGATGAAGAAAATATGGAAAAAAAAGAAGAAGAAGAATATGAAGAAAATGAAGAAGTGAAAAATTTTGAAAATAAAATGAAAGAAGAAGATGAAAAAAAGAAAAAAGAGGATTTAGAAAAAGAAAAAAAAGTAATGGATGAAGAAAGAAAAAAAAAAGAAGAAAAATTAAAAGAGTTTAAAAAATATACTAAATTATCTGTTCCTTTTTACGGAGAAGACTTTGAAGGAGTTTATGATTTAAATATTCCTTATGGATTTTTTGATATTAAAATTAAAAATGAAGATGATAAACAAGAAAATTATTTTAATTTACAAAGAATAAAACTTACTATTAACTATTAATAAATAATATTGATTTTTTTAATTACTTTGACAAATAATTTTTTTCTGGTTTTTTATTTTAAATTTGTTTATAAAAAATTAAGTAAAACAGAATAAATAATAAAATAACGAGTAAATAATCTAAATACAATTTAAACAAATTTTTACAATTAATTAAAAATATCTTATAGGCATTTTTTATTAAAAAAAATTAATTTTAAATTTGACTTCCTTCATCAGGGAAATTTTCATTAATATATTGTTCTAATTCAAGAAAATCAATTCTTTTAGATTCATCAGTTTCTAACATTTTAGCTATAAGTTGAATAAATTTTTCCGTATATTTATTTTTTAAATACTTATGTAAAATTTTATCTAATTTACTCATATCATTTAAATCTCTTACTTCATAAATAATATTAAAATTTAAAGAAGCAGAATACATAAAACAAAAACCTAAAGAAAAAACATCACTTTTAAAGGGATTATGTGTAACATCATCTTTTTCTTTTTTTAATCCATCATATAAAAGAGGACTCATATATAATTCAGTTCCTCTTAAAGTATTTAATTGCTTAGAAATTTTCACTTCTTTTGCTTCTCCAAAATCAGCAACTTTATATAAATTATCATTAAATATTAAAATATTTTGAGGTTTAATATCTCTATGAGCAATTTTCATTTCTTTTTGCATATAAACTAAAGCAGAAACTAATTGTTTTAAAATAGATATTAATTGTTCTTCCTTGTAATTTTTCCTTTGTTGTAAATGCTTTTTAATTTCTTGGTCCCAATCACAATTAGCAATTTCCATTAAAATATAAACAGCATAAGTCGTAGGATCAAGTATTCTAACACACATAGAATAAATTTTCATTATATGAGGATGATTACAAGTTGATACTAATTCAAATTCAGTAATAAAATCTTCTACTTCATCAATATCATGTGCTATTATTTTTTTCATAGCATATTTATTATTATTTCTATCTAATACTTTATATATTGCTCCATATGATCCTTCTCCTAATTGTCCTTTTAATATGTAATCTTCTACTTTAAATTGTGGTAATTTTGCACCTGATATTATTTTATCTATTCTTTTCTTTATGTTTTTCATTTGTTCTTCATGTTCTTTTCCAAATTCATCTTCATTGTTAGTTTTTTCTTTTTCTTCTTCTTCTTTTATTTCTTTTCCTTTTGTTTTTATTGAATTGTTTGATGATTTATTTTCGTTTATATTTATATTTTTTTCATTGTTATTATTACTTCCATGTGTTGATGAATCTTCTTTTGTTCCTTTACTACTTGAATTCTTACTTTCTTTATTTTCTTTTGTTTTTTCTTTCTTTTTATTTTCTTTTTCATTTTTTATTTCTTTTTTCTTTGTTTCTTCTTCATTCTCCTCTTTTATTGGATGAAGTTTTTCTATTTGGTTCTTTGGACTTAAAAAATTATCTATTATTTCTTTGTTCTTTTTTTCTTGAGATGATGATATTTTCCTTTTTGGTTCTATTATTTTTTCTTCTTTTATTAATTCTTTTTTTTCTTTTTCATCCTCTTCTTTTTTCTCTTCTTTTTCTTCTATTTTCTCTTTTTTATCCTCTTCTTTTTTCTCTTCTTTTTCTTCTATTTTATCTTTTTTATCCTCTTCTTTTTTCTCTTCTTTTTCTTCTTTTAATTCCTTTTTTTCTTCTTCTTCTTTTTTTGATTTTATTTTATCTTCTTCTTTTGTTTCTTCTTTTTCTTCTTCTTTTTTTTCTTCATTTTCTTTTTCTTCTTTTTTTTCTTCTTCTTCTTTTACTTCTTCTTTTACTTCTTCTTTCACTTCATCTTTCACTTCTTCTTTTTCTTTTGCTTCTTCTTTTACTTCTTCTTTTTCTTTTACTTCTTCTTTTTTTTCTACTTTTTCTTCTTCTTCTTCTTTTTCTTTTTCTTTTCCTTTTTCTTCTTTTTTTAATTCTACTTTTTCATCAAGTCTTTTATTTTCATTTTCTTCTTTTTTTTCTTCAAATTCTCCAATATTTTCTTCTTTTTTTTCATTATTTGTTTCTTTTGTTTTCTTTTCTTCTTTTTTAATTTTTTCATTATCTTTTTCTTCTATATATTCTTTTGTTGTTGTATTTTTCTTCTCAATAATATTATTTATTTCTTCTTCTTTAGTAATTATTTCTTCTTTAATTTTATTTTCTTTTATTTCTTTTTCATTTTTTTCTTTATCTTCTATTTTTATTTCATTCTCAATTTTTATTTCTTTATCTTCTTCATTTTCTAATTGATTATTATTTTCATTTAAATTTTTCTTTTTATTTTTATTCATTTCTTCTTTAATTTCATTAATTATGATTTTTTCTTTCTTTTCATCGACTTTGATTTCTTCTTCCTCTTTCTTCTTTTTTTCTTCTTCTTCTTTCTTCTTTTTTTCTTCTAATTCTTTCTTCCTTTTTTCTTCTTCCTCTTTTTTTCTTTTTTCTTCTTCTTCTTTTTTCTTTTTGTCTTCTAATTCTTTTTTTCTTTTTTCTTCTTCTTCTTTCTTCTTTTTTTCTTCTTCTTCTTTTTTCTTTTTGTCTTCTAATTCTTTTTTCCTTATTTCTTCTAATTCTTTTTTCCTTTTTTCTTCTTCTTCTTTCTTCTTTTTATCTTCTAATTCTTTTTTCCTCATTTCTTCTAATTCTTTTTTCCTTTTTTCTTCTTCTTCTTTCTTCCTTTTTTCTTCTTCTTCTTTCTTCTTTTTTTCTTCTAATTCTTTCTTTCTTTTTTCTTCTAATTCTTTCTTCTTTTTTTCTTCTTCTTCTTTTTTCCTTTTTTCTTCTTCTTCTTTCTTCTTTTTTTCTTCTATTTCTTTTTTCCTTATTTCTTCTTCCTCTTTTTTTCTTTTTTCTTCTATTTCTTTCTTCTTTTTATCTTCTAATTCTTTTTTTCTTTTTTCTTCTTCTTCTTTCTTCTTTTTTTCTTCTATTTCTTTCTTCTTTTTGTCTTCTAATTCTTTCTTCCTTTTTTCTTCTTCCTCTTTTTTTCTTTTTTCTTCTTCTTCTTTTTTCTTTTTTTCTTCTAATTCTTCTTTTTCTTGTTTTTCTCTTTCTTCTCTTCTTTTTTTTACTCTATCTTCATTTTCTCTAAGTCTTCTAGCAATTAATTGGTTATATCTATCATTTCCATTAACTTTTTCTTTTTCTTTTTCTTTTTCTTTCTCTTTTTCTTTTTCTTTTTCTTTCTCTTTTTCTTTTTGTATTTTATCTTCCCTTTCTTTTTTTTCTCTTTCTTCTCTTAAAATTCTTAATCTTTCTTCTCTCCTAGAAGGATATTTAATTTCTTTATTTTCATTTTCATTATTATACTTAATTAAATCATTCTCTTTAATTAATTTCATTTGTTTTCTATTTCTACTTTCATTATAATTTGAATTACTTTCAGTATGACATCTTTCATTTTTTTCTATATTATTTCTTTCATTTCTTCCAATTATAACAGGTTTAATATTTTCACTTTTTTCATTTCTTTTTTTAAAATAATCAATCAAATTATTTTCTTTCATAGTATTAACTTTATTTATAAAATTCCTATTTTTATTAGGAGAATTATTTCTTTCATTAATTATATTTTGATGAATATTAATAAATTTATCTTCTTTTAAATCTTTTTTTTCACTATTAACTTTATAACTAATATTTCTACTTAAACTTTCAGAATTTTTTCTTCTTTTTTCTAAAATATCAAATAAATTAGTTTTAGATCTTTTTTTTCTTTCTTTAACTTGACTTTCAGCTTTTGTTTTAACAGAATCATTTTCACTGCTTTTTCTGCTTTTTATTTGTAAAGAATTTCTTTCACTTTGAATATTAAAAGACATAGAATGATAATTCCTATTCTGATACATATGACTAAAAGTCTTTTTTTTACCAATATTTTTATCTTTAAACCTTAAACCACATTTAGGACAAGTCCAAATAAATCTATCATAAATATTAATAGCTTTACATTTTTCACATACAATAATAATATTATGATCAATTTCACCTGAATATAAAATACCATTACATTCTTTTTTATGATAAAACTCAGTGAAAAATATATTTAATTTACAACAAGGCATTCTTCTAGGATGTGCTCTTTGTTTTATCATTAAAGTTTGTTTTATTATTTGCTTTAAATATTCATATTGTAAAGGATTATATACTATTGCTTCGCTTTTAAAATCTTCTTTGCAAATTGTACATGTCCAAAGAACTCTTGATGGCTTTGTTATAAAATTACATTTTTTATTTAAACAATTTAACATTCTTGTTTCAAGATTTAAATAAAAATCTCCTTTACATTTTATACATTTCATTTTTTCATTTATTAATTTAAGACAATGATATTTTTCCCATGTTGCAATTAGTAAATTTGGGTTTTCTCCTTTTGAAAGAATACTTGAATAATAATCTTTATGACAGTGAGAACAATAACATAAAATAAAATTAGAAAAATAAACCATTTTACATTCAATACAAATAACATATTTTATATTTCTATTTTCTTCAACTATAATAAATTTACTATTTGGCTCATTTTTACAATTATGAAAAGCAATGTTATCAGTGTCGCAACAATGTTTTCTGAAATTTGTTAAGTAGTATTTATTTATATTTTTATCATTATTTTTTTTCAATGTTGAAAAGTTGTTCCATACGTTATTTATTTTATGATAATGATTTTCATAATTCTTTTCAATTAAACTTATGTTTTTATTTTGAATGTTTTTTACTTTTTGATTTTCTAAAACATCATCTCCGTATCTTTCAATTAAAAGAGTTTCAATTCCATTTGTAATAAAAGACATAAATTCTTCTTTTGATAATATTATTATTTGTTTAAATGCTTCATTAAATTCCGTTTCATACATTTCATTTATTTTCTGAGTGAATAATTTTAAATTAGATACTTCCTTTTTAAAGGCTTCTGCTTTTTTAATTTCTATTATATTCTCATTCTCTTCAGATTCCATTTACTAATTATTAAATTATTACTTTTAATTTTATTTTACAAACTAAAAAAATTATTAGATTATTATTTAATTGAAAAAGTAAATGTTATATAATATAAATATATAAAAATGAAATTTTTTAAAATTTCATAAAACAATATTCTAAGATAATAAATACTATTTCAACTTTACAGAACAATATTATTCAAACTTCTATTTATTATTTTTATAAAAACATTTATTCAAAAAGCTCTGCTTCCTGATTATATGATAAATAAATTTGTTTTTATTTAAATATATTAAATAATAATAATTGATATAATAAAAATAGAATGAAACACAATTGATTTTAATATTAAAAATAACGAGCATTTAAATAATAATTAAAATAAATGAAAAAGATAATTAATAAATAAAAGAAATATTGAAATTAAATTAAATTTATTAAATAAACAATAAGACTTTTTATTAATTAAAAATTGTTATTCAATATAAAAACCATTTTTACCTTTATAATTATTTTCTAGGAAAACCTAATTAAACTTACGGTAATAAAAACATTAAATTAGGTATAATAAAAAAAATTTAATGTTCTAAATCATTTACATAAAAAATAAATAAATAGTAATCAAATGAAAATACAATTCTTCAAATTATTTACTATTCATTGATATATAACAATCATTGGTTTATTTGAAAAAAGATAATAATAAAAGTAATGATTATTTGATATAAATTATTTTTTTCATTTTATTCAAAAACCAAAAAAAATTTAACAAAAAAAAAAACAAAAAATTTTTATTTTTCATTTAAAAAGAATATAAAAAAATAAAAAAAAAAGAACTAAATATTTATTCCCTATTCAAAAAAATAACTATATAAGTCATAAATTTTCTCATCTATAGAAATATTTGAAAAAAAAACCAATACAATTTTCAAAATAGAATTCTAAAAAAGAACAAAACAACCATTCAAAAAATTGAACAAGCTCTAGAAGGTCCCATCGGTCCCATAGGTCTTGGTCCCATCATTCTAGGTCCCATCATAGGAGGTCCCATCATAGGAGGTCGCATCATAGGAGGACCCATCATTCTTGGACCAAGCATACTTCCCACAACCATTCCTGTTAAAAGAGCATCACTATTACTACGACCATAATAAGGTTGTTGAACATAATATGGTTGCTGAACTATATATGCTGGCTGCTGAATATATACTGGCTGCTGTTGAACATATAATGGTTGTGAATATGAATTTGGATTATTTGGATTTATGTTATTATTGCGTATTTGATTTGGATTGTCTAAGTTATTTACTGATTGAGATGTTGTATATTGAGGTTTTTCTGACATATTTTTTTTATTTTAATTTTTTTTTTTCTCTCCTAATATAGTCTAATTAGGAATATTTTAAAATGATTTTATTTGAAAATAAAAAATAAGTGATTAAAAATTTAAGTAAATCATTCAATTGTTTTGAAATATTTAGATTTTTATAAAATTTTTAAGCTTGTTTGAATTGAAAAAATTTTATTATATAAATTAAAATATAATTTAAACTTATTATTTATTGGAGAAAAATAAAATAAGTTATTTATATAATTATTATAGATAAGACATTAATTGTTCATTTTATTTTTAAATCTTTTTACAATTTTTTAATAAAGAATACTAAAAATTCAATAAACAATTTAATTCAAAAAACCCTTCTTCCTAATTTTTATAATAAATGAATTTTTTTTATTTAAATATATTAAATAATAATAATAATTGATAAAATAAAAATTAGAATGAATTCACGTAAATTAATTTTTTTCTATATACCACAAATTTATTTAAATAATTCATTTAAATTTTTAATTAAAATATTTAAATATTTAGTGAGAAATATTAAGACAGAATTTTATTATATAATTTTGTCTTAATGAAATTAAAATAAAGTTTTTTTATTTTAATTTCATTAAAAATATTCTTTACTAAAACTAAAATAGATTCATAGTACTTTTTGAATTAATTATATTCTTAAAGTCTCAATTTCTAGGACATTTATTTTAATCATTAGAATAAAAAAATAATGTTATGAAATCTAAAATAATGTTATAAATCTCATTTAACATTGATAAATATCATTTAAATGAATCTTATTTTTTATATTTTAACATAATAATATTTATTCACTCAATATTACTAATTTAGGAATTGAATATTTTCCATTATTTCTATTTTTTATATTTTTTTTTTTATTATTAAATTAATAGGAGATTATTCTAAGCAATTATTTCAATAAATATTACCATTGAAATTCTTCGTTTATTTATAAAAAATTGTTTTTATTATTAAAAAATTAAATTCAATAATTCATTTTATATTTATAAAATAAATTTGTAATTATAATTTATTTAAAATAAACTATAATATAAACCATAAAATTAAAATTAAAAATTAAGTTATGATTAAATTATATTATTAAAATACTTTCTTAAAATAGGTTCAAAATGTTTTCTACTAATTGAAGAAACCATTATATATTTTACACAATCATCATCATATTGTTCTTCGACTTTATAACAAATTTTAGAAACCATAGTTTGAATAGTTTTATTTATAAATTGAAATTTATCTTTCGATAAATTATAATTATAAACTAAAATAGATTTCGCTTTATTATTTAAATATTTATCATTATAATTAATCAAATAAATATTATGTCCTTCATTTAAACACTTCTCATCAATTTTTTGGAATAATTTTTGTTTCCCAAATTTTTTAATTACACTATCTAAATGAATTTCTAAACTTGACCATCCAGCTTTGAAGTTTTTACTCCAAATATAGTTTTTTTTATCTTTTTTTAAAATACCTTCTAAACCAATACTTAAGTTTTTATTTTCATCATATTTTTCTTTATTTACTTGTTGAAAAAACTGATTAATAAATTCTTGAGTAAAATTATAATTAGGATTTTTATAAATGATTAAATCAAATATATTTTTATCAAACATTGTCCATTTTTTTTGAAACAAATTTTTATCAAAATTCTCAGTATCATTTAACATTGCTGAAACAGAAAATAAAGGATGAACATAATTAAATAGATAAAAATTTTTTTCATAAAATTTCTTTAATATTAAAGAAGAACAAGAACCTAAAGGATAAATAATAGTTTTATCTAAAATATTTAAGCCTTCATCTTTATGATGATCATATATTCCAATAATATTATTTTCATTAATAAATTTTCTTTGATTTAAATCTGGTTTATTATGATCGACTAAAATAAATTTAGCTTTTTTTTTACGAATTACTCTTTTAAAAAAATCATCATCAATATAAATCATATTTTCAATATCAATATTAAATCTTTTAGTTAAATAAATTATATCAAATCTATATCTTAATTCTTTTCTAGGACAATTTATAATTGGAATATAAATTTGATTTGTTTCTTCTTTTGAAAAATTATTTGCTATACTTAATAAATAACTACTTAAAAAACTATCTAAATCACATGAAACATTTCCTAAAACAAAAGTTTTATTTAAAAGCCTTGGAGAACCATTTAAATAATTACTTATAAAATTATTTAAAGGTGTTATACCATTCATATTTTTTTAAAATATAATAAATTTTCATTTAGATTTTAAAGAATAAAACTTATTTAATTATTTTTTTCTTTATTTTATGTAATTTTATATTTATAATAATTTAATTAGAATATTTTAATTAATGAAAAAAAATTCAAATTCGAGAAATAAAATAAGAATAAAATCATCTCCTAATTTTTATACTTCAACATTTTCAAAAAATGAATTAATAAATGGAGAAATTTCCTCTTTAAAAAATTTAACAAAATTAATTAAATTTTTTCAAATCGAATATCTATCAAATCAAAAAGAAGATAAAGACTTATATTATAATTATACAATTGAAAATCTTTTAAGTTTAAAAAATCTTTTAAGTGATTCTTTAAAAAAAGAATATGAAGAAAAAAATTATTTAATGTTAAAAGTAAATATTTATTTATTTTTATTAGAATCAAGAAACTTTAAAAACAATAGAAGATATAAATCTTGCTAATGAAGATAAAAAAAATGAAATTGAGCAATTAAAGAATTTAAACTTTACAATAAAAAATGAAATAAATAAAATAGATGATTTAATTATAAAAATAAAAGAAGATACTTATATATTAAACAAAATAGATCTTTTTCAAGAAGAAAATAAAGAAATTTATTGTAAAAATTCAAATGAAATTTCCTTAGCGGAAAATGAATTAAAATTAGAAAAAGAATTATTAAATAAAAAATATAAAAAATTTTTATCAATAGAAGAAGAAAAAGAAGATGAAATAAATGAATTAAGTGAAGATATTGAAAAAATTAAACAAATTTTAATTAATGATAATTTCCATAAAAAATATATTGATACTGAAAATATTATTGAAGAAGTCTCAGAAAATAATAATTATAGTTCTTTTTTTAATTCTAATTTTTATGATTCTAAAAGGATTAATTCAAAAAATATTTTTGATGATTATGGTGATAAAAAAAATAAAATTGTTGTTAAAAATATGAAAAGAAATTCCGCTAATTTCTTAAATATGAATATTAATTTAAATATAAATTTAAATAATGACAATAAATTAACTAATCAAGAAAATAAATTTAAAGTTTCTGAATTAAATAATATTCCAATTCCTAAAAAAAATAAATTTTATAGTAGTAATAATATTGTTAAAGATAAATTAGATAATTAAAGGATATAAATTTAATTGTATATGAAGATTATTTCATTAATTTTTTTTCTATTATAAATTAATTTTTTTTAATTATTATTTTTAGTTTAAAATTATATACATTTATTTATAAAGTTAAAATATAAAAAGAAAAAAACAATAAAAAAGAATAATTTGACATTATTTTTAATTTAATGTTATTAATATATTAATCAATATTTTATGTACTAATAAAATTGTTTGGGTTTTTAAAGTAATTAATTATTTATTTTATAAGTGAAATTTAAATTTAAATATAAAACAATTATATTCAAATTTAAATAATTATTATAATTTAAAGTATTAGATTAAATTAATAATTTAAAAAATAAAATTTAAATCATGGAAAATAATAATATAGATGAAAATTTAAATATTGAAAATGAAAAGAAAAAACTAGATGAAGCACTTTTAAAAGAAGACACTATTCAAAAAAATGAAATAAATGAAACTAAACAAAATCATCCATCAGGTTTTTTTACTTTACAATTTAAAGATGGAAGTACTTTCGACGGACAATTAAAAAACGGAGAAATAGATTCTTTCGGAATTTTAGAAAACATAAATGAAAAAATAAAATTCCAAGGTCTTTTTGATAAATTCAATGAAAAACAATTAGGAAAATTAATATTTGATGATGGAAAAATAATATATGAAGGAGAATTTTATAAAGGTAAATTTGATGGTAAAGGAGAATTAATATATTCAAATGGAGATAAATATATTGGTTTATTTAAAGAAGGATTAAGAGATGGAGAAGGAATATTATATTTTAAAGAAGGAGATATATACGAAGGTAATTTTTTAAAAGGAAATTTTGAAGGTGAAGGGAAATTAATTATAAAAGATGTAAGTGAATATAGAGGTAATTTTAAAAATGGGAAATATAATGGTTATGGAATGTTAATTAGTTTAAATAATGGAGAAATTATAATGGGGAATTTTATTGATGGAATTATTAATGGAAATGGAAAACAATATTTTCCTAATGGAGATATTTACGAAGGGAATTTTTTAAATGGAAAATTTAATGGTTTAGGGATATATATTTATAATAATAAAGATAAGTATATTGGAAATTTTATAAATGGTGATTTTAATGGTGAAGGTGAATTAACTTTCAATAATGGTGATAAATATGTTGGGAATTTTATTAATGGTTCAAGAAGTGGTAAAGGAGTTTTTTATTTTGGAAAAGGAGGAGTTTATGAAGGAAATTTTTTAGATGATTCTTTTCATGGAGAAGGAATTTTATATCAAGAAAATGGAGATATTATTGAAGGAAATTTTGAAAAAGGATTATTAAAAGGAAAAGCTACTATATATCCTTGTGAAGGGGAACCTTATGATATTGATACTGATGATTTATAGACAATTCAATCTTATTTTTTAAATGATATTGTATTTTAATAATTTATTTTTGTATTTTTTTTTTTTTTTTATTTATATATAATAATATTATAAAGAATATAAATAGAAATAAAATATAGTAAATTTAAAAATTTAAAGTATAAGTGAATCTTACAAAAAATATTGTATCTTTTATATTTTTATTTTTGATAATGATTGTTTAATCCTTGTTTCTTATTTTAATTCAGTCTGAACCCCGTTAATTTTATTTTGAATTTCAACTAAATATTGAACTAATAATTATATATAATAAAATGATCTTTTGAAATATTACATTATAATATTTGTATTAATTAGCAAAAAATTTTAAATACAAAAATTTATTTTAATTTTTATTTATATATGATGTTATTCAATTTTGAAATCATGTTGAAAATTTTAATTAATATTATTATTGTAATTAGTTAAAGATATATATTTCTACCTTTTATATTATTTTAACTAATTAAACAAAAAGTTGAAATCATACATTAATAATATAAACATTCAAATCAAATATATTATATCAATAATAAAGAATAATTTCTTATATAAAGAATTAAATTTTGAAAGAAAAGATTTTAAAGAAATAATTTAGAATAATTTTAAAACATAAATCCTATTTATTAATTAATTAAATGGTATCAAATTGTTTAAATAAAATTACAAATTTAAATAAATTTAAACAAAATAAATAAAATGAATGAAAAAAAATACATTTCCTACATTCCAACAATTCAATCTAATTTAAATAATGCCCAAATAATGAATCAATCAAATCAAACTTTTTTAATAAATGACAATATTATTTTAAGAGAAGACATTAATCGTTTATCTGATCTTAATCAACATTTAGAAAATGAATTAAAAAACCAAAGATCAAAAAATTACGAGCTTGCAAATCAAAACGATAAATTAAATAAAAGCAATTTATTATTAAGTAATCAAATTGACAATGTTAATTGTCTTATTTCTCAGGCAAAAATTAGAGAAAATAATTTACAAAATGAAATTAATAAAAGAAGTAATATAGAAGAATTATTAAAAGAAACAGAAATAGAATGTCAAAATATAAATAAAGTTAAAAACCAAATTGAAATAGATTATAAAATTTTATTGGATAAATATAATAGATTAAAAGAAAAAAGTGATAATGATGAAAAATGTTTAATTTATATTAAAAATCAACAAGAAGAAAAAATGAATGAAATTGATGAAAAATTAAATAAAATGTTTTATGAAATTGAATCTTTAAAACAAGAAAATTCTGATTTAAGAAATTCAATTGATAATACAAGGAAAAATAATGAAAAAATGAATCAAATGAAAGTTAATTATAATGAAAAATTAAATGAGGAAAAATTAAAAAATAATTTACTTAATAAAGATTTAGAAAAAAGTCAAAATGAATTTGAAAAATTAAAAAATGATTTAAATGAAGAAATATTAAAAAAACAAAAAGAAGATGAAATAAGAAAAGAAAAAGCAGAAAATAAATTAAAAATGGTTTTTGATTTACAAAAAAAAATAGAAGATTTTAAAAAAAATAGAATTAAAAGTAAAGAGAATTTATTGAAATAATTTAATATAATTTTTTTAAATAAAATGAAAATAAATATTAACTAAAACTTTTTAAATGAATAACTATAAATATTTCCAAAATTATTTTTAGGAGTTATTCTATTTAAAGAATGTAATCTTATATATTCAGAAAAATCGAAATTATTTGGATAATAATTTTTACATTTTTTTAAATTATAAGTATTTTCAGTTTTTAAGGGTTTATTATAATCAAATAAATTATTTTTTATTTCTTCTAATTTCTGAGAATTATTAAAATCTTTATTTGATCTCTTTTTTTCAATTAAATGATAATTTTGAATTGGATATTCTTTTCTTTTTCCTTTTAAATTATTTACAGTATTATTTCTAATAATTTTTTTAACATCTTTATTAAAGTTTTTAATATTAATACTATTAAAAACATCATCAATAGTTTTATTATATAAAGTAAGTTTATCATATTTAGAATTTTGATAATTATTTTTATTTTTAATTTTTCCTTTCATGTTTTTAAATCTATTTTTTGAAAAATCAAGCTCTGTGATAACAGGACTATTTCTTGGTTGAATTATTAAATAATTATTTTTAAGATAATTAGTGGAAATAGTATAATTATTAATTGATTTTGTTGATTTATATTCTGTATTTACTTTTAAATACTCTTTTTCACTTTTTGAATCTTCATTTTTTTTTTCATTTTTTCCTAAGGTAAAATCATTTCTTTTTTTAGTTGAAATATTGAAATTATCGTTGTAAAGGTTATTTTTATTTTTTTCCTTTTTATTCTTTCTTTTATATGAATTAGATGATATTTTAAGTTCACTTTCAGGAATATCACTTTCTTTAGGTTTTAATTCTTTAATTTTCTTTTCAGATTTTTTATTTTGCTTTTCAATATAATTATTTAATTCATTAATATTTAATTTATTTCCATCATCTTTTTCATATTCTTCATATTCATCTTTGTTATAAATGTTTTTTTTTATTAAAGGACTGTTATTTTTTTGATTAAAAGTTTTAACTAATTTTTCTTGTTTATAATCTTTTAAAATAGGAAAATCTTTATTTTTTTCATATTTTATTTCCTCGGTGCTTCTTGTAGACATTTTTTTTTCGTAATCAATATTATTTTCATTATTTATATTATTAAGTGACTTTTCTTCTTTCTCATTATTTAATTCTTCAAAATTATCATTTGAATTTATTATTTCTTCATAATTTGGAATAATGTAATTATTGTCTTTTGAATTAATAGAAGGAGTATTAGGTGAATCTGATTCAATTTTAAAACTTCCTGAATTACTATTTCTCATTTTATATATAATTAATAATTAAATTATTTAAAATATAATTTTAATCCCTTTACTTTTATTTATAATAATTTTTATAATGATGATTAATTTAGAAATTAGTTCTATATATAAATGAATAATATTAAATAATGTAAAATAATTCAAAAATCATTTTATACAATATAAATTTGAAAATAATAATTATTATAAAATGCCTTAATCAATATTTCTATATATAAATTTATTATTTTAGAAAATTTGAAAATATTTTGTTTGTTTAATTTTAAAATTTCCAAATTTTATTTGATGGCTAATTTAGGATATTATTATAATTTAATTTAAAAAAAATTTTTTTTATATTGAATAAGAAAAAAAATTTTTTTGAAAATAAAATTACTATTCAAAGAAAAATAAGAAACAAAAAAAATAAAAAATAAGTAAATAATATAGATTGTCCTGAAGAATAAGAAATATAAGTTAGATAAAGAAGAAAAAAATGCTCTAAAAACAAAGATAATTTCATAAAAATTGTTGCCTCCTAAAAGACTTATATCATCTTTGTTAGGTTATCATAAATCTGCAACATATAATTACAGGAGTTTAATTTTTAAAATATGATAAATAATTTTCTTTTACCTGGATTGTTATGTTTAATTTTAGCCATTGGCATAATTTTCATTAAATTTTATTAAATTACTTAAAAACTCCATTAACAAATAGGGAACTTATAAGAAAAATACTAGAGG
>JAJJLU010000495.1:0-37005 GCA_023807065.1 Isotricha intestinalis | reverse complement strand
TAATTCTACTATCTGGTTCATGTCCTATTTAGTTTTTTTCAAAAAATGATGGAAAAAAATCCCGTATATGAACAAGAGGAATAGGGTCTATTTTATGCAATAATTATTAATAAGATAAATATTTTATATAAAAATTAGTCTTTAAAAATTTACCAATCTAATATATATATTATCAAATTTTTTTCAATTATAAAAAAATTGTTTTGATACTATTTATAAAAATTAAAAATTTATATTGATTCAGATTAAACCATTAATGATATTTATTCCACTAATAAATAAAAAATAAAAACATGGAAAATAATGTTCGTCACCCAAATAAAAAATTAAGCTCCATTCACACAGCAAGTATAATAGTAAATGAATCAGACTATTCAGAAATAAATGATAAAACTCCTATAGAAACATTAGGAATATCGATGTCAAAAGATATTAATGGTAAAAAGAAAAAATTAGAATTTGATATTCCAAAATCAAAAGAAGGAAATGGAATAAAAAAAAGAATAAATACAGAAGGAGAGGATGCAAAAGCTTTAGATTCATTAGCAAATTCAATAGGAAATTTAATAGATAAAAAGGAATTTAAATTAGGAGAAAGAACAAATTTATTATTAAGGAAAAATTCAGATGAAAAAAAAACAGAGGAAAAAAAAGAAAAAGGAAATAAAAAACCATCTCACATTCAAGATTTTTATCATACAGTTTATGTTTTTAATTGTAAAATTCAATTAATACTTTCAATTATATCTGTTATAAGTAGTATAGTAGAATATGAAAATACAGTTATTAGGGCAGAAGAAGATTCTCTTCATTATTTACATGTTTATGATATTAAAGATGATCTTAGAGATTATTATGCTTTGAGCAAAAAATATATTGATGCATCTAGAAAAACTGGAAAATTTTGTTCTTATCTTTCTTTTATTTGTAGTATTTTTTTATGGATTTCGATTTATCTTGATGAAGTTATTTTTTATCAATTAGTTAATAATCATAATGTCAAGAATTATAAAATAATAATTGAATCAAAAAAAAAATTCTTTAGTTTTTTATGGAATATAATTATATTCTTTTTAGCTCCAATGCCAATGACATATGGAATAAATTGTCATTTTCATTCAGAAAAATTTGATATGAATTATAATGTTCCATTAAATTCAATATTTACTGCTTTTTGTTTAATTCGTCTTTGGTTTGTAGTAAAATATTATTTAGCAACATCAAATTATTATAATCAAAGAGCATTTAGAGCATTTAAAATATATGGTTTAGAAATATCATTAGGATTTCCTTTTAAAAGTACAATGTTACTTCATCCATTATCAATAGATTTAATATTATTTTTAATTTTCTTATTTTTATGCTCATATAACTTAAGAATTTTTGAAAGATACACCGATGAAGTATCAGGTGTAGAATTTGGTCATTTTTACAATGATTTATGGTGTATATTTATTACAATGACAACAGTTGGTTATGGTGATTTAGCACCAACTACTGAATTTGGAAGAATTTTTGTTCTTATTAGTTGTTTATTTGGTACTTTTCTTGTAGCTTTAGCTGTTTCTTCTGTTTCTAATTGTTTACTTTTAGAAAATAATGAATTTACCATTTTCCAAATTTTAGAAAAGGCTATTTCTATTGAAGGAAAAAATGAAGCTGAATTAATGATGGTTATGAGATATATTAAAATATTAAAAAAACTTAAAAGAGGGAAAGCAAATAGTAAAATTGAATCTTATCAAAAAAATATGGCTTTATTTTTGGAAAAATATAAAATTGCAAAAGATTATTATTTAGAAACTTGTGCTTCTTTTAATGATTTTGATGAATTAATGAATTATTTAGATTATGTAGAAAATAACGTTGCAACTATGGAAGAAAAAATTAATAATATTATTGGTGTTTTTGATAAAATTTCTCCACCTTCTGTTAAAGAAGAAGAAAAAAGTAGTCAAATAAGTAAAAGTAGTTCTAGTTCTAGTTCAAGTTCTGGTACTTCTCAAAATTTTTCCCCCAGTAAAAATTAAAACTAATTTTTCTTTATTTTAATTTTTATTTTATCTTTTTTTAAATCTCAATTTTAATTAATTTACTTATTTATAATTCATTTTAAAAAAATAAAAATTATAAAGATTCAACAGAAGTCACATATAGAGAACCATTTTCTCCTCCAAAAAAAATGCATTTATTCATATCATTATATTCACAAACTCTTAATAAAATATTATCTTTAACAATTTGACATTCTGAATTAGGTTTATTTGTAAAAAAATAATTATCATTGTTATTAGTATTTTGACATTCATTAATTTCAAACATAAATCCTTTTCCTTTCTCATTTCCAACAAAAAGTAAATTATTTTCTTGAAAAAAACAAAATTGAATTCCAATAATAAATTGACTTGTTTCAAAAATATAAGTATTAATTAAAAAATAATAATTCCCATCATCCCTTATAGTAGGTAACCATTCTTTAATAACACCATCAACTGATTTTGAAATAATAAAATTACCATTAAATCTTACACAATCTATATAATTTCCATGAATAGTATCACATGAAAAATAAGGTTTACTTTTAATTAAAGTTTTCTTATTCCATTTATTAGTTTTATCTTCTTCAATTATTTGTTTAATTTTATCATTTATAATATATATTTTTACAGAATTATCAATTCCACCTGAAACAAATCTATCACCTGAAAGATGCCAATCTATTGATAAAACATCGCTTAAATTACTTTCTTTTCCACCAAATAAAACTAATTGACTTGAAGTTATTATATTCCAAATTCTAATTGTGCAATCTTTTGAACATGAAAGTAAAATTTCTGGTTTGAGAGGGTGAGTTTTTAAATCATATACTTCATTTCTATGACCTATTAATTGATTTTTTGATATTACAATATTACCTAAAGCATCTACTAAATATATTACAGGAGATGAATTTCCAATTGCACATATTACATGATTTATTGGTTCTTCATATCCGTCTATATATAAATTTATTGATGTTAATGATATAGTATTTACTTTATGTTCTTTAATTGTGAAATTTGATATATATTCTATTTTCTTTGAATCTTCTATATTATATATAAATAAATTTTCTCCTGAACCTATACATAATATGTTGTTTAATGAAGTTATTGCTTTTATTGGATTTTGAAATGAATATAAACATTGTTTATTTGGACTCATTGTATATTTTTGTTTTGGGTTTTCTGGAATATTTTCTGTGTTATTAATATTAAAATCTATATCATTATCTATATTTTTATATCCTAATGATTTTGGGAACATATCTTTTAATTCTAAATTTTTACAATAATCTAATGTTCTTTCATTTATTGTAGTAATTTCCATTTATTAAAATGAATTTTGAAAAAATAAATTTCTAAAATGATTAAATACATATAATTAAAATTACCAAAATTTAAAAATTATATAATTCATTTTTATTAATATATATAATAATAAGTAAATTTTTGATAAACAAAAATAGTGAAAATTATTAAACAACACTAAAGTAGTAACTTTATAAAATGAACATTAGAAGTTTATTATACAATTGTTTAAAAATATATTATCTTCTTCATATATATTTTTAGGCATATACAAAACATATATTTTTTTCTCCAAAAAAATCTTTAAATCGAAAACAAACGAAATTTTTGCTTTTTTTTGAAAATCTTGTCTTTTAGATTTAAAAATGAATTTTTGAAAGTTATGATGAATCAAATTAATTCAAATATTATAGAAGTTAATTAATTCAATCGATATAGATTTTAGACATTTTTTTCTTTATTTCTCTTTTCTTTTTCTTATAATAATTTAATAATAACTAATTTTAATTAAAAATAAATAAGAAATTTCATAAAAAAATGTCAAATAAACAAAAATTAAACACCAATAATTTAACTTCTCCCTTTTTAGTAAAAGGTGAATTTAAATACAATGCACAAATTGAAAACAAAAATTATCCATTATCTGATTTCACAATAATAAAAGATTCTTCATTCCAGAATAAATCAATAGGTAAAGGAGCATTTGGTGAAATATTCTTAATAAAAAATAAAAAAGACAATAAATTATATGCATTAAAGCAAATAAACAAAAAAAATGTAATAGAAAGTGGAGCATCACTTGAAATAATAAAAAGAGAAATATCAATTCACATAAGAATAACACATCCATATATAGTCAAATTATATTCAACTGTAGAAGATGATAGAGAATATAATATGATAATGGATTATATTCCAAATGGAACTTTATTTTCTCTTATTCAAAAACATCATGGATTATCTGAAAATGAATCTTTCAAATATTTTATTCAAGTTGCATCAGCAATTCAATTTCTTCATTATAATGGTTTAGCTCATAGAGATATTAAGCCAGAAAATATTTTAATAGATGAAAAGAAAAATATTAAATTATGTGATTTTGGTTGGTGTGTTGATATAAGTAAAGGTGAAAGACAAACTTTTTGTGGAACATATGAATATATGGCTCCTGAAATTGTAAATGATGAATTATATGATTATGGAATTGATATATGGTCTCTTGGAGTTTTATTATATGAAATGATTCATGGTTATTCTCCTTTTAGAGCCAATAATAATTGTAAGGATGTTATGAAAGAAATTTTTGATAATATTACTAATATGAAATTTGAAATCCATAAAAAAATAAGTAAAGATTGTATTGATTTAATGAAATTATTGTTAGCTGAGAAAGATAAAAGAATTAAAATAAATGATATTTTTAAACATCCTTGGGTTAAGAAATTTGAAAAAGTTTATTTTCCTGAACTTTATGAAAAGGAAAATGAAAAAGAAAATAAGAAAATTGATTGGGGGAAAGAATTTGAAATAAATGATGAAAAAAATAAAATTAATTCTGATAATTATAATTTTCAGAATAATAATAATTATATTAGTAATAACAATGATGATAAAAAAAAAAAAATCAAAAAAGAAAAAAAAGATAATTTTTTACCATTTAGTGATGATAGTGAAGAAGAATCAAAACCAAAAGAAAAAAAAGATAAAAACATAATATCAAAAAATTTAAAAATAAAAGAAAAAGAAATTGAAGAAAATGAGCAAAACAAAATAATAAATGATGAAAAAAGAGATTTAAAACAATATGTAAAAAGAAGTAAAAAAAATGATATAAATGATGAAGAAGTTTCAATTAGTACAGGAATATTAGATGAAAAGCAAGATCTTGAATTAGAAAAAATATTTAAAATGGCAGAAAAGAAAAAAAACAACAAAAACAAAAATAATGATAAAGAAAAAAAAAAATATTCAAACAAAAAAAAAGAAGAAATATATAATGAAGTACAAAATGAAATTAAAGATTTACATGAAGGAGATGAATTTAATTTTTTAAAAGATTTAAATAATACAAGAGGTGATATTAAAAGAAAAAATGATCCAAGTAAAATGTTAAATATGAATTTTCTTCCTAGAGATTTATTATATGAAGGAACTAATTATAAAGAATCTACACAAAAAATTTTAAGAACTATTGATTTAGTTGAAAAAGCTCAAAGAATACAAGAAGAAAAAAAAGAAAAAAATAAAAAAAAAAAAGAAGAACCTAAAGAAAGTTTTATTGATTCTTTATTTAATGCTTTTAAATGTGGACAATGCAAAGGAAGTTAGGAATTTCTATTATTATATATTTATTTTACATAATTTTTTATTTTCTTTCAAAATTAAATTATTAATGATAGTTTTTAAATTTTTTTTAAATCAACAATAATGAATTGATTTAACAGAAAATTAGAAATAATATAAATTAAACAAAAGATTTTCAAAAATACATTTTATCGGTTTATGAAAAAATAAGTTTTATTAAAGAATTTACCTGTTCTAATTAAACGAGAAATGCATTATTAAAATAAAAAAAAATAGTTTAAATGAAGGAGAAAAAAAATGATTTTTTCCAAGAACAAAATTTAATGAATAGTTGAAAAAAGGTATTATCAGAATGTTTTGATTTTAATAAAAAATCAATTTAAATTCAAAAGATTTGGAAGGTTTTTATTAATTGTAATATCAATTAAAGATAACTGAAAATAAGAAAATTAAAACTATTGTTTATATTAAAAAATTCATTAATTAAAATTATCCTTATTTTTATATTTATTTAATTCTAAAACTAGGACATCTTCTTGATTATTAAATTTTTGTAATTTTGTTTTAATATCTTCTAATTTTGTACTATATTTTTGTTTCATACTTTCTAAATCAACATAGGGAATATAATTATTTAATTCTCCTTGATTATTATATAATATTTTAGAAGCAACTCCATAATAATTCATAAAAAATTCGCATGTATTTGCAAAAATTTCTGTATTTTTTTCTGTTTTTTTTTCCATAATAGTTTTTAATTTTATTTTTAAATTTGTCATTGTAATATCATTGTTATAATTATCTTTAATCTTATTTTTTTGTATTTCTTGCTCTTTAATTTTCTCATCTAAATTCATTATTTGTTCATTTAAATTATTATTTTGTTTTAATAATTTCTTTTTCATTTCATTAATTTCTTTTTTCATTTCCTCATTTAATAATTCTCTATTTCTAGAAAGTAATTCTAAATCAGCAATTTTTTCTTTATAATCATCAATATTTTTTTCTGATTGAATAAGAAAAGTTTCTTTATTTCCTTCATCTTTATAATTAATATCTTTAATAGAAGAATAATAATTATAATTAGAATCAATTTCTGAAATAGAATAAATCTTTAAATATGAAATATCATAATTTTCTTCTTTACCTCCTAAAATAAATATTTCATAAGAAGAACCTTCTTCATCATTACTTTTACATCCATAATTACAACAAAGAGAAAAAGCATAAGTTTGATTAGGAGCAATTCCACCTATAATAGTACTAATCCAATATAAATCTTTTAAATTAATTATATACACATCATTATATAAATTTTTTATATCTTTCAAATTTCCCTTTATACCACCATAAATTAATATATTTTCTTCATTGATTAAACTCATTTCATGATAACATCTTTCAGAAGGAGGATTTCCTTTTAATCTTAAATTATCCCAAGATTGAGTTAAAAGATTAAATTTATATAAATTGTTATTATTATATCCTTTGTCATCTATTCCTCCAAATAAATATAAATTTCCATCACAATATTCCATTGAAAATGCTTTTAATTTACCCGGAATTTCTCCTTTTTGATTTATTTTCAAAAAGAACTTTTCCTTATTTTCACTTTGAGAAAAAGTATTTTTATTATATTTAAATAACCACAAATCATTATATAAAGTATCATTTGTTAATGAGTTTCCACCATAAATAAATGATAAAGATGATTCTATTTTTACCCATTGAAATTCAGATCTATTTCCTATTTTATTATTTAAAGAATATTTTTTCCATTCAAATGTTTTTATATTAAGAGAATATAAATCATCTTTTTGATTTTCTTTTTTTGTTCCTAATTCTATTCCACCAAATAAGAAAATATAAGGAAAAAAATATATACATCTATGAAAAATTCTTGTTTTTGGTGAAATACCTTTTGTTTCTTTCTTAATCCATTTTTTAATTGGTTGTAATTCATATATATATACATTTATTTTATCAGAATTTTGAAAAGATTTATTTAACCCATTTAATGTACTATTATTATCATATAATTTATCATTTCCTCCTATTAAAAAATATTGTTTCGTATCATCTACATATACTAAAGATCCTCCTATTATATTACTTGGCCAAAAATTGTCATTTTCTGTTTTTTCTATTTTTTTCCAGATTAATGTTTGTAAATTTGTCATTTTTAAAAATTTAATTTAAATTTATATATTTAAATTATGTCTTTTTTTTTTAATTAGAAAATGAATCTTCTTAAAATATTTTTTTATTTATTTATATTATATTTTGTAATTTGTGAAGATGATATTAATGATGAAGATAATAAAATAAAAGAAGGGATAATGTTTATTCAACAATTAGAAAAAATAATTAATGAAGTTGAAATAGAATATAAATTTAAAGAAAATTTAACTGATGAAGAAAAAAATCAATTAGAGAATTTAACTGAAGAATTCAAAAATAATTCAGTTGAATTTAGAAAAATAATAAAAGATTTAATAGATAAATATGAAAAAATAAAAGAAGAAGATAAATTAGAAAAAATAACATGTGAGGAATGTTTAGAAGAGAAAAAAAAATTTGAAGAAAAATGTAATGTGAATGGCAATTTATGTAATCTTGAAGAAGACATATGTAATGATTTTTGTAAATAAAAACAATTAATTAAAATAAATAAAAAAATAAAGTATATTGAATTTTTAATTTCCTCTTAAAACAAATAAATATTCTTCTTTGATCAGGTTATAATCAATTAAAAGGATATGGAATTAATTAAATATTTTTAATATTTATTCATTTTTTCAAAAAATTAGAAAAAGAAAAGTTGTTTAAGTTTTTAAATATCATAATATGAATATAATTCTAAAAAAAAATTTGACGGAAAATATAAATTTGAATTATTAAATATAGAATTTTAAAAGTTTTTAATTAAAATATTAAAAGATAAGATAGAAAAGAAATGATTAACAATTAATGATCAATTGAGTCAAAACTCCTCACTTACTGTAGTCTTGATGAAATAAGGGGAAATGGTCAAAATTAATGGATATTCTTTTTCCAAAAAAAAAAAGAAGCCAAAAATTATAATGAGAGAAAATACCAATATTTTCAATCATTTTTTTTCTTATGAATTTTTAACATTAACCTTTAAAAAGACAAAATATTATTTTTTTTTGAATAAATTTAGAAATAAAATAATTCTGAATTTTCAGGAAATAAAATATATATTAGATAATTTTGGAGAAAAATAGAAGTAATTTATATGTATTTATTATTCTAGAAGTTTATTATAGTATTAATGACTATTTTTAATTTTTATTATTTATTTAATTAAAATATTTTAATTTTTAGATAATTTTTAAATAAAAATTGATAATGAAAGAAAAAGAAACATTTAATGAAAATGATAATAAAAAACTAAAAGAGCCATTTATTTATTTTTTCCATCCTAAAAAAATTTCATCTTTATTTTTTATATGTTTTGATTTAAAAAATGGTATAAAAATAACAATTTTTTTTTTATTTCTTTTTGCAATAATCAATTTCATAGAAGGTATTTATCAAATGTTTTTTTCATTTATGTTATTTTCATTTTTCAAAAGTATATTATATTTAATATCATCAATTTATCTTTTGGCAAGTATAATATATTTAAATTATAGTTATGTCACAATTTCTTTGAAAATATTTCAAATTATAATAAGTTATAGTTGTATTTGTGTTGGATTATATTTTCTTTTAAGTTTATCTTATCCAAAACCTGAAGATTATCAAGTTCACTTAGCTATGTTTTTTTTTGAACTAGTTTCAATTTCTTTTTTAATTTATTTAAATTGGACTATTTATTGTTTTAAAATAAGTTTAAGTGATCAGGATTTTGAATTAAATAAAGAAAAAGATAAATATACTAAAGTTAATTATGAAGATAAAGATTTTAAAATTTTTAAAGATTGAATAATTAATTAATATTTTATTTTTTATAAATATTTATAGTAAAATGTCTGTCAAATAATTTTCAACTATTTTAGAACAATTTAAAAATTTGAAGATTTAAATTATATAAAAAATATTAAAGATTTATAAACAATTTTAGGTAAAACCAAAGGATATTTATAAATTTAGATAGAAACAATATAAATTATTATTTTAATATTTTTTTTGAAGAAGAAGTATTTTCACTTATCAAACATTAATATCTTTTATGAAAAACTATATTAATTATAATTTAATGAAATCTATTTGTTTTATTTGTTTAGTTTTTATTTTTATTCATTTAAAATTATTAATGTTATTTTTCTTTTTGAAAATGAAGGAAATTATTGATTTTTTAATTATCAATTACATTTTATGAAATCATCTTGTTTGAAAATTAATATATTCATTGTTTTTTATAATCCAATTATTCTATATTTCCTTTATAAGAAAAACCTTTAAGAATTTAGATTATAATGATTTAACGGTGAGAAATATAATATTATTATTAAAAAAAAATGATAATCATTTAAGAAAATATTTAACTACATTTCCTATTAAATTTATTGTCTTAATTTAATAAAATATATAACATTCGATATTTCATTTCAATAATTAAAAATGAAGAAACAAATATTTCTTTATTTAAAAATAAACAGGATAAAAAATAGACTCTTTGCTTTATTTTTCAGATATATAGTTTTTATATATTGATATAATACATTTCATAATGAGATACACTTTCCTTTAATATATAATTTAATAAAAGGAAAAAAAATTTTTAATCAGAAACAAGGTTTATATTATATAATATTGATATTATTTATAATATTTCTGTGATATAATAAAAAATAATTTTTTTAATTGATAAATAATTAGATGAAAAATTATAAAGCTTTCAATCATTTAAAAGAAAGTTTATTTATCTCAAATTTGGTATATGACTGTAATCATAATTTTGAATTATTTACTAATTTAAATGAATTATTAAATTTATCAAACAAATTAAGAACAACAAGTAATGATATAATATTATCAAATATAAAAAGATTAATAAAATATACCAAATAAGTAGTTAAAAAAGGAAAAAAAACAAAATATGTTAAGAATAATAAAAAATATAAAAACCAACTTTAATAAAAGAATAATTCAATTAAAATATATTAATATAAAAAAAGAAATCCTTTTAGAGATTTATGTTATGAATAAGAATAGATACACATACTATGAATAAAAAATTCAATCTATAAAAAAATGATTTAATTACTCATTCTTGGTTATTTATTCAATAGAAAATTCAAAAAATTAGATTTTCAAAGTTTTTAATTTCCAAATGAAATTGAAGATAAATTTTACAAACCACACAATGATAGTTTATTATATTTATGACAATCTAATTTATAAATAAAAATTTAAATGAAATTATTGAAGATAAACCTTTTCATTTAATTAAAGAAAAAGACAACAAATATATTGTAGGAAAAGAGTGTAATGAAAATGAATTTGATGATTATACTTCATTGCTTAAAATTTAACTGATGATTTTGAAATTTTACTAAGTTAAACTAAAAAAATTACATTGAGAAATTACAAATTAAAAATTATTCTTCATTCTCAATTTAATTATTTATTCATATTTTTGAAAGGGGAAAAAAGACTAAAGATATTGATTTTATTCATGTTAATTATTTAACCATGAAAATACTATAAATGATATAATTTTAACATTCAATAAAAAAATGATAACATTGATATTGAAATTAGTTTAATTAAAGCTTTTTGGAGAATATTGAAAAATAATCAAAAAATACTTTTGATATTGTTTTTTTTATTTATATTTTAGGAATGTTTTTTTAAATTTCTATTTTAAATAATTATCATTTTAAATAAGTTAAAAAAATTATTCTCTAAAAGATTTATTTGTTCAAAAATTAATTAAATGAATTTATCATTTAAATAATAATTAATATTATATTTTAATGAGGAATTTAATTCTAAACCAAATTCATAATGAAAATTTGTCTTTAATATCAAATTCTTTAAAAGATAAAAATACAAAGATAATAATATCAGTCTTTGATGAAATAAACAATTATTTAATATTAATATGTACAGATATGAAAATATATATTTTTTCTTATAAATCACATTCAAAATCAAAATTAGAAAAAGAAATAGAATTAGAAGAAACATTATCAAATAATTCAGATTTATTAATGAATATAATGTCAGAAATAGATAATAAACAAAATCCTTTTATTTATTTAATATATAAATCAGAAATAGAAAGTATAATAATATGTTTAAAAACAGGTGAATTAATAACAATAAATATAAATTCATATAATTCTCAAATCAAAAAAATAATAGAAGAACCAAACATTAAAATAATATCAATGGAAAATTCTCCAAATCAAGAAATAATAGTATTAGTATTATCTAATTTTAAATTAATAATATTATCATATGATTCTCTTTCAAAAATAAATGAAAGTAATTTAGATGATGGAGATTTAAGTGATATATCAAAAGATAACAATATATGTGAAGAAGCCAAAATATCTTTTAAATCAAATGGTGATTTATTTGGAGTAATATATAAAATAAATAATGGATATAAATGTTTGGTGAGAGATAACAAATTAAATATAATTAAAGGGCCTTCACGAGCAGATAATAAAATTGTTTTTAGTGTAGCTGAAAGTCCATTAAATTATTTATGTAATTTAATTGCTTTTATGCCTTCTGGTAGTCTTATTGCTTTTTATGATAAATTAAATAAGAAAATAATATTTTCTGAAAAAAATTGCTTAGTTCATGGGGAATTTAAAATTCTTTTAAATAATAATTGTAAAGATAAAGATATTAATCCAATTGTTTTAAATTGGAATTTTGATAGCCCAATGATTCTTTATATTTTTGAAGTTGATAATAAGTATTATATTCAAATTTATCATAGATCAAATTATGAATGGACCTTAAAATATGAAATTTGTAAAACAGAAAAAATTATCAATTCTAAATTTTCTGATTTTGTTAGTAATCAAATATTTATATTATATGATAATAAAAACTTTGAAATTTTAAACTTTGAATGGGAATATACTTCATCACTTTATTATGGAAATAATTTTACAAATAATAATGGAGAAATTTGTGTTGTTAATAATAATACTTTTATTAGATATACGCCTTTAGGATTAATTAATATTCCTCCTCCTTTATCTCTTATTAATATTGATTCAAATATAGGAAAGAAAAATTTTTGGTTCAAAAACTTTTTCTTTTCTTTAAATAATAAAGTTATTAATGTTTATAAAAGTGAAATTCGAAAATTTGATTTATTTATTTCTTTAACTTTTGATTATGATTTAAATATTGAAACGATTAAAAAATGTATTTTTGTTCCTTTGTATAAAAAAAATATAGGTGTTATTATTATTAATACTATAATAGAAGGAGAAATTGAAAATGAAAATTTAATATTTATTGGTTATTCTATTAATTATAATGAAAATAAATCAATAGAAAAATTTAAAGAAGAAAAAAGTATTTTTATTCAAGAATGTAAATTACAAGGTTATAATACAGGAATAATATTTAATAGTGTTAAATTTGATGAAAGTTATGAAAAAGAATATTTTGATGAAAATAATATTTTATCAAAAAATACTACATTAAATGAAGAGAAAAAAGAGGAAGAAAAAAAACCAAAAATAGGATTAGATTTATTAGAAGACTTCCAATTAAAAAAAGAAAATTCAAATTTAGAAGAAGATAAAATATTCTTTTATTATACTGCAATTGAAACAAATACAAATGAATATATATTTACTTATTTAAATTTTGATGTTAATACCTTAGAATTATCAAAATTTAATTATGATACAATTTTAAATATTACACATAATAATAAAAATGAAAGAATATTATACATCTCATCAACTTTATCATATAAAAAAAAAGAAATAATATTTTATTTAACTCATAATAATCACTTTTACCAAAATGGAAATTTATTAGCAAATGATATAAATTCATATATTATATTTAAACATTTTATTTTATTTACTCAAATGAGTTCAAGTCCTTATTCAACTCTTCATTTTATTGATTTAAACATAGATAATTTAAAAGATAAATTAAATGCGAATTTATATAATCAAAATTTAAATTATAAAGATTTTAATATGAGAACATTAGAAAGAGGAAGCTCAATTGTTACTTGTAGTAATATTAAAGTTATTTTACAAATGCCAAGAGGTAATTTAGAAACAATATCTCCTAGATTAATTATATTAGATCAAATAAAAAAATTAGTTTTAAATAAAGTATATGATGAAGCTTTTTCTTTATGTAGAAAAAATAAAATTAATTTAAATTTTATTTATGATTTAAATCCAATTTTCTTTATGCAAAATTTAAGTATTTTCATTGAAAAAGTGAATAAACCAGAATATATAAATTTATTTATAAATAGTTTAAATAACGAAAAATGTGAAGAATACCAGATTTTATTCAATGACAAAAAAAAGGGAAATGATAATGAAAAAGTAAATAAAATCTGTACAGAAATAAGAAAAATACTTCAAGAAAAAAAAAATGATGATTATATAACATCAATTTTAATAACATTAATAAAACAAAATCCTCCCTTATATTTAGATTCATTGAAATTAGTTCAAAAGTTAAAAATTGAAGGGGATAAAAAAGCAGATAAAGCACTTGAATTTTTATGTTGGATTGTTAATGCAAATACATTATTTGATTTTGCTTTAAAAACTTATGATTTTGAATTAGTCATTATGTGTGCTAAACATACTCAAAAGGATCCAAAAGAATATTTATCTTATTTAAATAAATTAGAAGAAATTAAAAAGGAAGATCCTATATTAATGAAATATCAAATTAATTTAGATCAAAAATTTTATTCTGATGCTTTAATTGAATTAAGTAAAGGAGGTGATAAATATTTTAATAAATGTTTGGAATTGATTAAAAATAATAAATTATTTGATTTAGGTTTATCTTTGTTTAATCAACCTATTAATGAAATATTATACTCTCAAATTTATGAAGCAAAAGGAGATTATTATGAAAGTGAAAAAAATTATTTAAAAGCTTCTATTTGCTTTGTTAGAAGTAGAAATTACAATAAAGCAATTAAATGTTATTTAACTTTAGGAAAAGTAAATGAAGTTATTAGTTTATTAATTACTAATAATAATGATATTAAATTAGAATCCGATTTATATAATATTATATTGAATTTAACTAATGATTGCAAATTGAAAAAATTAAATCAAGAATTAGATAAAATTTACTTATATTTAATAAATAATAAACAATGGGAAAAATTTACTCCTGAAGAATTTTCTAATATTTCAATTAAATTAATAGAAGGAATGATATCAAATAAAATGTATACAAATGCATATTTCAGTACAATAAATTTAATGAGAATAATTAAAGATAATGAAAAATATTCTTCAAATTCATCAGAATTATTAAAAAAATTATATGATGATTTAAATTTAACTTATGATTTATTATATAATAATTTACAAAAAAATTATAATTTTTTCAAAGAAAAATCAACAAGATTAGAAATTGTTCAACAATTAAAAAAAGAACATCCTGAACTTTTTATAATAGATATAAATAAAAATGAAAATGAAGAAGATAATGTTTCTGATTCAGGAAGTATTAGAAGCGGAAAATCAAAAAAAAGTTCTTCTTCTAAATTTTCTAAATTTAGTAAAAAAACTAAAAACAAAAAAAATAAAAGAAATGTAAAAGAAGGTTCTCCTTTAGAAGAAGAATATTTAATAGAAATTTTAAAAGATTTTAAATATGAAGATAAAGAATTTAAGTCTGTTGAAGAATTTTGTGATGTTTTAAATTTATGTAAATTTAATAGTAAAAGTAATTCATTAAGAGAGATAAATAATTTATATGAAAAAGAAGTTAATGGAAAAATTAAAAAAATGTTTTTGATTAATCAAATTAATTTCGCTAATGAACATCCTGAGATTAATGATTTATTTCCTGAATTAAATTTAAGTCAAATAATAAATAATAATAACAATGATATAAACATAATAAATATTAAGAAAAAATAATGTGAAAAAAATAATTAATAAATAAATATTAAAAACAATAAAAAATCAATAAAAAAAAATAAAAAATAATATTTAAAAAAAATAATAAAAAAATAACCTAATTTCTTCATTTATAAAATATTATTCTAATAAAACAATAAAAAATTTCATATATTAAATAATTATAAATATAATATATTAAAATAAATGGACAACTCATTATTTAAAACTTATCTTCGAAAATTATATAAACAAATAAATAAATCATCAAATCTTTTATGGTCACATAGAAATCATATTACAGGAAAAAGAACAAAAAAATTCGATGAAGAAGAAAAATTTTTTAATATAAAAACAACTCAAATAGGATATGGTGAAATATCATTATCATCAATGACTCAATTATATAATTTATTTTCTAATATTGATGAAATAATTGAAGATATGAAAATAAATAAAAAAAAATTAAAATATGATAGTTATAATATAAATAAAGATAGTTATTTTTTAGACATTGGAAGTGGATTTGGTAAACCGATATATCATTGTGCTTTTCAAATTGGATGTAAAAGCCAAGGTATTGAAGTTGTTCCCGCTAGAGTTGAGTTTTGTAAAGATTTTTATTATGAATTTTTAAGTGACAAAGATTTTTTTAATTTAAATTGTGACAATCAACAAAAAGAATTATTTGATGATGAGTTTAATAATTGTGATAATATTCATAACGGTAATAATTGTAATAATGAGAATTATTTTAATTTTTTTAATAATAATATTTGTTTTAATTGTATTGGAAATAAGAAGATTTTAAATAAAAAAATTGTTTTGGATTTTTCTTTTAATAATAATAAATTAATTAAATTTAGGTTTGATTGGTTTAATGAATATATATTAAAAATTAAAAAATTACAAAATTTAAATTATATTTATTCAATTGATAATATTATTGATTATAATATATTATTTAATAATAAAGAAAAAGATTTTAATGAATGTATTTCTATTTTATGTCCAGATGAATTAAATATAAAATTTGGAAAACAATTTTTAGACATAACAAGAATTACAATAATATCAAATCAAAAATTAACAAATAATTTCAGTAAAATACTAATCCATAATTTATATTCTGATTTATTAGAAAATAATACATCATATATTCCAATATATGAAGTAATAAATCATTGTTCTGATTTAGAAAATAAATATATATTAGATTTAATGTTATTTATAAATAACATAACAAAAATAACAAAAAAGAGAATAATAGAAGAAAAAAAAGAAGAAAAAAGTGAAAAAAATGAAAAAGAATCTTTTTTACATCATATCTTAAATAAATTTTCATGTGTAAACTTTAATCCAAATTTTTATAATTTATGTAGTTTTCTGTGTAAAGATGCAACAAAATATGATTCATATAAATTTTTTGATGAAAATGTATTTGATAAAAATAATATAGATAAAATACCAAATTCAGAACATTTTACACATATATATTCATATAATAAATTAATGGGCGATGCTTGTAGAAAAAAAATATCAAAAATATTAAATAAAACTAATTGGAAAGTTTTAGCTTGGTATAGTAATGAACATCAAACCAAAAAAAGTGGTCTAACTCATTTTGTAAAAATTGGAAATTTTCAAATGAATTCAACTGGAAATGAAAAATTTTCATGTTATGTTTATATAAAAACTAAATAAATAATAATTTAAAAAACGATTTTTTATTTTTTTATAAAATGGAAGATAATTATTCTCAATTATTTAATTCAATTAAAATATTAATTCAATGTCCAATTTGCTTTTGTACAATTGAAACAAGTGCTTTATGTCCTTCTTGTAACATATTAATTTGTAAAAAATGTTATGATGTATATTTTAGAAATAAATTTTATTATATATTATTTATTTGATAGATCTGTGCTGAAAAAAATCAAACTTGCCCTTTTTGTAGAGGATTAATTTCAAAGGAAAAAAATATAAGAGTTCATTTAATTGAAGATATTTCAAAAATTGTTAATCAAAATAAAGATAATTATGATAATGTTATTAAAAATTTAAAACAAGAAATTGAAAGACAAAACCGATTTATTTCTGAAGATTTGGAAAAAAATTTATTAATTGTTGAAGAGAAATTAAATCAACTTGAAATTTATAAAGAAGAACAAATTAAATTAATAGATAATATAAAAGAAAAATTTTTAAATAATATTAAACAAACATATAATGATTTAATTTCTTATAGAAAAGATTTAATGAAAAAAATAAGATTTTACATAGAAAAAAATAAAAAAATAGAAGAAATAATCAATTCAAATAAAAAGGAATTAATAGAAAAATATTATGATAATATATCTAAAGGAGAAGAAATATCAATAAATCAAATAACAATATATAATGAAAAAGAGTTATTAAAATTAAATATATTAAAAAAATATCCAAGTTTAATTCAACCAGAATATAAAGGAGAAAATATAACTTTTGAAATTAATTCTGAGAATTATACTGAAAATACAGAATTATTAAGAAAAAAATTTACGATTTATGGAGTAACTTTTGAAATAAGTATTTTTGTTATTAATAATGAAATAGGAATTGCTTTAACAAGATTAAAGGGAAAAAAGGAAGAAGGAATTTATCATGTTAAATTAGAGTTCATTAATATTAATAAAGATAATTTAAATATATTTAAAGAGGTTTCTGATTCTTTTCCTTTATTTGAAATGAAAGTTTATCAGAATATTTTTAATTTGAATAATATTTATGATAATTGTGTTGAAGATAATGAAACAAATTTTAAATTTTGGGTTAAACAAGATAACTATATTGAATTATCTAAAGATTTAATAGAATATGCCCAAATACTAGAAATGAAAATGATTGTTTTTGTAGATGAAAATAACGAAAATAAAGATGAAGATGATATGTTATTTTTTGAATAAAATATTATTAAATCAATATTTAAATGTCGTTACTGAAAATCCTATTCAACAAAATAAAAATAAAAAAATATTATAAAATTAACTTAATAGAATTAAAATTTCATAAAAATTATAAAATATTTTAAAATACAATAAATTGTAAATTTTATATTCTTTTTAAAAAAAATAAAATATATACACAATCAACAAATAATCATTCAACACATAAATTTTCCAATTCAATATTAACAATATTATATAGTCTAGTATCAATAGTAGTTTTATTTTTAATTTCAGATAATAAATGATAACTTTTTAAAAATTCTTCAATGTCTTTTCCATTAAAATCAGGATTATACTTTAATTTTAAATGTTCAAAAACATCAAATTGATAATCTAAAGAAATAGAAGGTTTTGTCATATAACCTAAAAGAATATTTTGATATGGTTCTAATAAAATAAAATTTAAATATTCTGTTCTTTGTAAATTTCTTAAATAAGTTAAAATATCTAATCCAGAGAATAATTTATATTTTGCTTTTTCTAATAATTTATTTTTTATTTCTAATTGAGAATTTGAACATAAAGGACAAAAAATGGATATTATAATTTCTATTATTGAATAATCTAATTTTATTTTTTTTTCCTTTTTAATATTTTTTTTTTTTGTATAAGCTCTTATTATTTTTGAAGGGGAATAACAAGAATGAATATCTTTATTTGATAAAGGAAAATTGTCTTTTTCTTTTTCATTATTTATTAAATTATTTTTTATTCTTATGTGATTAATTGAAGCAAAAGAAGAATGAGTAGAACCAAATTTTTTTTGATTTCCTTTTGAATTTAATTTAATATTACTATTAACACTATAATCATTATTACTATTAAGAGTATTATTATTATTAATATCTTTATTATTATCTTTAATAATATCTTTATTATTATCTTTATTATTATCTTTAGTATTATAATTATTAATATTTTCATTAGATGAGAAAAAAGGAGAGATTTGAAATTGATTTAAACCAGTCGAATTTTTTTTATTAGCTTTTATTTTAACAAAAAGAGAACGTTCTTCTAATTCTCCAGGTCCAAAATTTCCAAATTCAGCAATTTTTGACATTTTACTTAATCTCTGAATTCTAGATTCACTAAATTTTTGTTTTAATATAGGAAAAATATCATTGCTTCTTTTTTCAGTTTTTTTGAATTGGAAAAATTCTTTCATAATAGAATGATTAGCATAAAAATTATTTACTATTGAAACAAAGAGAAATATTATAATATATATTACCGACAATCCAGTAAAAACTTCTGAAGAATATTCTAGTAAAGTTTTATATTTTCTTGATATTGAACTTCTTTCATTATCTGCTCTAAAATATATTGAAATTAAAGATTCAAAATCATAAACTTGATTTTCAAATCTTTCTTTTGGTTTATATAATAAATATTCATCAAATTTTGAATAATCCATAAGATATTTTTTATTATATTTTAAAGCAATTAAATTATTAGATGATTGAAATTCATTTATTTTAAAAAATACATTTCTTTTTATATAAGCTAAAGGATTTATTTGAATGAAAGTATCTGTTAAAAAATATTTCAAAGGATGAGAGTAATTTGATAAATCAAAAGCAATAGAAGATAAAAGATAATGTGCTTTACAATCATAATTACTTAATAATTGATAATATATATCAAAATTATCTGTTTTTTTTGTATAAATAGTTACTTCATAGTAAGAAAAAAAATTATCTTCAAAAATTCCAGTTACATTATGATTTAAATTATCAGGACAATAATAACCAGAATTAATAAATTTATTTATTTCTGATAATTGAATATAATCAGCATTAAAATCAGAATAATTGCATGGGTGTAAATTAATTCGTGTTTTTACTGAATTTTCATCTTTTAATCTTGTAACATATACAAAATCAAATCCAAATAATTCTGACAAAGGAGTATTTTTTGATTCATCATATTTATTACAAGACACTGAAAAACCAAGAGAAAAAGAATGGTTTAAAAAATTTAAAGTATCAGTTGGAGATATAATTGTATTGAAGTTATTTATTGATTTATTTTGTCTACGAATTAAATCATTCAAATTTATAAATGAGAATATTAATGTTAAAATTAAGAAAAATATAAAGAATATTCCACCAGTTAAGCTTCTATAATTTTCATATGATTTATAACGAAAATTAAATGTTTTCCCTATATAATCGAATTTTTTTATTATTAATTCAACTTTCTCTTTCATTATTTATAATTATTATTTTTATTATTTATGACACATTTTAAAGGAATAAAATATATTTATTTTTAAAATTTATTTTTATATAAATAATTTCATAATTATTCTTTTAGAAATTAAAAAAATGATAACTTCATTTTCAAAAAAAGATATTTCCAATTCAAATTCATTAAATAATATAATAAAAAACGAATCATCTCCTCTTGAAAAAAAAGTGAAAAAATATGTTAGAAAAGTTCCGATAAATTTAAAGAAAACAGAACAAGAAAAAGTTATAGAAACAGTGATGAAAGAATTTTATGAAAATTTCCAAGATATTTTAATAGAATCAAAACGTCGATTTTTAAAAAGCATAATAAAAGAAGTAGATTTAATTTTATCAGAAATTTACCAAAACAAACCATTAGAAAATCAACAAATAAAAGAATATCAACAAACCGGTTTTGAAAAATTAGAAGAAGAATATGATAAAAATTATAAAATATTAAAAAAAGAATGGCAAAATTATATGAAATATCCTAATAAATATAATTATTTAAGTCATTTTAGAAAACATTGTATTCATACAAATAATGAAGCCTACCATCCTTGTGAAACAGAAAAAGCAAAATTAATTGAAATAAAGGATATAAATAATAATATATTATATATTATTTGTACAAAATGTAAACAATGTTATAAGCCTGATTCTATTTCATTATTATGTTATTATTGTAAAGTAGAATATTTTTCTTGTATTTTACCAGAAGAAACTAATGAAAATATTTTACCTGCTACATGGGAAAAATATCATTGTGGAAGGATGATAAATGAAACAATGAAATGTATAAAATGTCAAAATATATTATATTATGATTTAACTGAGAAATATTTAATTTGTTTAAATAAAAAATGTAATTTTAAAGCAAAACCAGAAAATATGATTTGGAATTGTGTTTTTTGTAAAAAAGATTTTAAAAGTGATATTAAAATATATAATCCTTTGGAAATATATATGATAAAAAGAGCAATTAAAAAAGCTCTTTTATTTAAAGAACCATCTTATCCTAATGAATTACCTTGTTGTAAAGTGAATCCTGAAGAATTAATATTTTATCATAAAGAAAGTTGTAAAGGTGAATTATATAAAGGAATTTTAAACAGACAAGAAATTAATGTTTGTTCTAAATGTAGGGCTATGAATTTTATTGATATATTTATTTGGATTTGTCCTTTATGTCATAAAAGATTTAGAAATTATAAAAGTGTTTGGGGAAAATTATTTAAGAAGAAAGAATATTTAATTGAGGATGAAGGGAATTTTAATAATGAAAAAAATGGAAGATATAATAATTATGATGATGATGATAATGATAATATGAATCAATTTAAATATAATGAAAGATTGAATACTTCTTCCAGTCTTCATTTTTCTAAAAATAATTTAAGCAAATTTGAAGGGATCAGAAATATTTCTTCTTATGATAAACTTAATAATTTAATTACTGAAAATAATGAAAATAAACGTAAAAAAAAACAATATAAAACTCTTCTTGATTTAATTGAAGAAAGAAATAGAAGTTCAAATAAAGAAGAAAGGAAATTTAGTTATAATAATTTATTATTATCTCAAAATGATAAAAATATATCAGAAAATTCAATTGAAACTCCAAATATATATTCAACAAATGAAGGTTCTCTTTCAGGAAATAGCAATCAAACATCAAATAAGATAAAAAAATTAAATATAAATTTATCTGATAATTTTGAAAAAATTAAACATAAAAAAACAAATTCAAAATCATTAAATGAAGATGAAAGTTCTCAATCATCAATAAATATAATTAATGAAAAAGATTCAATTAATTCAACTAGTAGAAAATCAGATGATAAAATAAATATATTAGATAATTTTGAAAATAATAATAAAAAAAAAAATCTTCAAATTGAAACTAGTTTTGAAAAAAAAGATTCTTTATCCTCAATAGGAGAATTAACATCAATAGCAAGTTTTACTCCTTCTAATTTAAATAATATTTTAACAAGTCCTGAAAAAATAAATTCAATTATTAAAGAAGGAAAAATTCCTGAATTTAATATAGATGATTATATATATTTAAATCCAATTGGTGAAGGTTCTTTTGGTAAAATATATTTAGTTCAAAATTCTTATGATAAAAGTAAATATGCTTTAAAAAAAATTATTTGTCATGATATATTTGAAGTAAAACAATATCAAAATGAAATAGAATTATTTTATTCTAAACCTCATCCAAATATAATGAAAATAATAAAAGTACAATATAAAGCTTTAGATATAACAACATATTCAATATATATATTAATGGAATTAGCTATTTCAGATTGGAATAATGAAATAAAAATGAGGCAAAAGAAACAATTATTATATTCAGAAAAAGAAATAATAAATATATTAAATCAAATTACAGATGCATGTTTATATTTAGAAAAAGAAGGAATAGCTCATAGAGATATAAAGCCTCAAAATATATTATTATTTGAAAAAAATATATTTAAAATTGCTGATTTTGGAGAAGCAAAAAGTTTAAATGATACTTCTCAAGAATGTACTTTAAGAGGAAGTGAACTTTATATGAGTCCTATTCTTTATAATGGATTAAAAATTAATCAAAAAGATGTTATACATAATGCTTATAAAAGTGATGTTTTTTCACTTGCTTTTTGCATTCTTTATGCTTTAACTTTAAATTTAAAAATTTTAAATGATATTAGAAATATATTCAATATGAATATTATTTCGAACATTGTTACTAGAACTTTGAAAAAATATTATTCTTCAAATTTAATTAATTTAATTTTAAATATGCTTCAATTAAACGAAAAAGATAGATTTTCCTTTTTTGATGTAAAAAATTATTTAAATGAAAAATACAATTAAAAACAATATTATTATTAAAGTTTTATAAATAATAAATTACAAAGAAAAAATAATTATAAGAATAATGATAATTTAGTAAATAAATAAATAAAAAAGAAAAAAACCACAAATTTATTTTTTTCATTTTATAAAAATTAAATAAAAAAATAAATTTATAAATACTCTTATAAATTAAATATAATACAACAAAAAAATATATTTATTTCTCCTTTGGATTATAAGGTTTTCCACACCCAGGGCATTGATTATATTTAAAAACAAAAACATTATCATTAAAACATTTAGTACATAATTTCATATTACAACCACAATTAAACGATTGAACAGCAGGATAAATTTTACATAATGGACAAATAGTTTGTCCTAATTGTTCAATAGCATTTCCTTTTAAAGAACTTTTTTTTTCTAATTGAATAAAAAAAGATTTTTTCAAAGGAATTTTATGAAGAGGACAAATAATTTCATTATTATCTTTTATAAAAATATAATGATCATAACATAAAGAACAACCACAATCAGAGAAAGAGAAAATATTTTTTTTATGACATAATATACATTTTTTTTCTTGAGTTTTATCAATATTTAATGATGATGAATATGAAGTTTTATCAATTGAACTTACATTATTATTATTATTTACTATACTATTATTGTGAATTGAATCATCTTTTATTGGATGAACTATTAAATAATTTCCTGTTTTAGGATGTTTTTTTGTAATAATTTTATCAGAAATATAATTATTATTTTTATTTTTTTTCTTTCTAAAAATACAAAATATTATTATTGCTATTATTATTATTGTTATTAAACCTGATATTATTGAAATATATATTATTCTCTTTTTTTTAGCTTCTTTATCAAGAGTATCACATGTTCCATATTGTAATTGATATCCTTTTAAACATGATAAACAATCATATTCATCACAAAATTTACAAAAACCAAAAATTGAACATTGAGTTGAATAACATCTTTTCTTTTCTAAAATAAAATTTTCGTTACACACTATACATTCTCCTTTTTCTGAACATTTTAAACAATTTTTAATAGTGCATTCATCTTCTTCTTCTTCTTTTTTTAATAAATTTATTTTATTATTTTGAGATTTGAATTCTTTTATATTTTCCACATCTTTTTTTTCTGATAAAGATTTAATACTATTTTTAACTGAAGTTGTTTTTATATTTGTTATTAATAAAAGTGTTAAGATTAAATTCTTATTATATTTTGGGAATAAATATTTCATTTTTTATATTTTTTGAAAAATATTTTTATTCATTAAAAAATATATTTAGGTGAAATAAATAAAAGATTTTTATTATTTTTAAAATATATTTCAATGATTAAATTATATTAAGTTTTTAATTAAAAATATACTATAATTAAAAAATATATTTAAAAACTTTAGTAACTGCTTAACAATATTATTATCTACTTATTTATTTTGAATTCTTTTTAAATTATATTCCAATTCAAATTATTCTATTTAGTTAGTCTTTTACTATTTAATATATTGTTCATAATAGACAAATCATTAAATTAATATCTTGAATTCTTTTGGAAAATTTACTTTAAATTTGATAAATTAAAAAATATTAATTAAATTTATAATATTTAAAATAATTGGCAATGATAAAATAATTAAAAAAATGAAATCTAACATTAATTTATCACTTGAATTAGGAAATAAAATATTTTCTTATGAGGAAATTTATGAAAATGTTTTAATAAAAAATATAGGTATATTAGGTGAATATTTAGTTATAAAACAAAATAATTTTTTTGTTTTACAAGGTGATAATTTGATTTTATTTTCAAATAAAAAAGTAAAGTTAATTGTTCAAATTCAAAATTCAGAAAATGAATATGAAATTTTTTCTTCAATTCAAATAGATGAAATAATTAAAGACCTTAAAAATCCATATATAAAATTTAAAGATAATAAAATAAATTATAGATTAAATTATCAAAATATTTTTTTATACATTGAAAATGACTCAATAAAAATATATGAAGAAGAAAAAAAATATAAATCCTTTATTCAAAATTGTATAACTTTAAAAGAAAAATTTACTCCAAAAGAATTAACTCCAAATTTTTATATATATTTTAAATATAATAATAAAATAGATGAAAATAAAATATTTGATTATATTGAAAGTGAAGAAAGAAATAATCTCAATAAATATTTTTATAAATTATTAATAATTAATTCATTACATTTTTTTAAATTTTCTGGACCAACTTCAATTGGAAAGTCAACTTCATTGTTAAAATTTTCTAAAACAATATTAAATTGTATTTATTTAAATTTAAAAGTTTTAAAAAAATTAAAGAATGAACCTATTGAATCATTTAATATTATTATTTCTGAATGTATTAATTTGGCTTTTCAAAATAAAGAATTTTTAAAAAATAATTTTATTGAATTATTAAAAAAATGTCAAGATAAAAATGCATGGGAAATTATTGAAGAAATATTTAATTTTCATAAAATCAATAATTTACCTTTGATATTAATTTTCGATCAATTTAAATTAGAAAATATTGATATTCCTATTTTTGAAGGAATTAAAAATAATATTCAAAATACAAAAATAAAAATTATTATTAGTTCTTCAATTAATCATAAGGATATTCAGTCAGAAATAATAAAAACTCTTAAAAAATTTAAAGGAAATCCAGAATATAATGTTGAAAATCAAAATTATTATTTTTACTTTAAAAATTTATATAATATCGAAGAAACAAATGATAATTATAATGATTTATTTAAATTATTTGGGTTTTTACCAAAATATAAATATTTATTTAGAGAAAGTAAAAGTGAAGAAATATTAAATAAAGAAATTAAAAATATTAATGAACATATTTCAAAAAAAATTTTAGAATTTTATTCTAATAATTTCACAAAATCAAATATTGCAAATTATTTACTTTATTTGTCTTCAATAATTGAAGAAAAAATCGATTACAACAATGGAACATTAGATTTTATTCCATTAAAATATTTTATCTTAGAATTACATGAAGAATATTTTCAAATAAAATATGTGTTTTTATATTTAAAAAATATTCTAAGAAAAATTATTTCAATTTTAGATTCAGAAAACTTCTTTGAAAATCAAAAAATCAAACAAAATGATATTTTCTACGGAAAAATAAAGTGGGCTTATTTTGAATATTATGCAAAACTTGCAATAGAAAATCAAATTTTAAAATTAAATGTAGATTGCAATGAAAAATTAACTTTTAAATCAATAATAAATATGGATTATATTATTAATGATGATTTAAACCAAATTATTAAAAAACTTTTTCTTAAAAAGACAAATAATAATAATATTAATTTAATAAATGAAATAAATTATGAAGAAGATATGGATACGAATAATAATTACAATAAATGTAATAAAGATGAATATATTATTCCAATTAATTTAAATTTAAAAACAATTGATGATTATAAAAAAGATAATCTTTCTTTATTACAGAATAAAAAGAAAAAAATGGAATTAATTTCAGGTTATGAAAATAATAATTTAATATTAGAGCAAGAAAAAGGAAAAGGAGAATGTATTGATATAGGAGCATTATTTAAAGACAAAAAAAAAATATTTTTAGGATTTCAAATAAAATTCTATTCAAAAGATTCTCATGGAGAAGCAATATTAAAAATAAAAAAAAATTTAATTAAAAAAGATTATTATAATAAAATCTTATTAGGTTCTAAGCAATTATTAGGAATTGATATAGAAGAATGGCATTATGTAGTTATTGCGTATTACAATAAAAATGATAAAATTGATGGTCCTTTTTGTTATAGTTTAATTTCACATTGTAAAAAATTTGGAATCGAATATATTTTTTTTAATCCAGAAGAAAAAAAATTTTACAATAAAAATGAAAAAGAAATTAAACAATTTATTACAAATGATTATTCAAATTTAGATAAAAACTTAAATTTTATGTTTCCTGAAATAATAATAAATGAACCTATGAAAGATTTAAAAAATAAATTATTTCTTCAAAAAAAAACAATATTTCAAAATGAAAAAAAGATAAATGAAGAATATAAAAAAATATATAATTTATTTATAAAGAATATATCAAATGAACAAAATAAATTTTTAAAAAAAAATGAAATTATGGGAAAATATTTAAAAAATTTAGAAAAAATAATTGGAGAAATTAAGGATATTGTTTTAATTTCATCATATGATTTTTATGAAGATGAGTCTATACCTTTTCCAGCAGAAAAATATTTATTCCTTTTTAATAAAAAAAATTCAATTAATTTTATAGCTTTTCTAAACAAGAAAAAAAAATATTGTCTAATTGACATTGAAAATAAATTAAAATTAAATATATTAGATGGATTTTCTTTAATTAATGTTGAACAAAAAACATTTTATGTTTTTAAATTTAATTATTCAACAAACAATTAATTTAATATTAAATAATATTTTTTTAATTATCATGAATTATTAAATATAAAACAAAAATATAAACTTTTATTTTTATTTATTATGATAAATTTTAAGGTAAATAAATTAAATTATTTTTTCAAAGTTTCATATTAATTTACATCAAATTTTTAAAGTAACTTTCATATATATATATCTTTAAAATTATAGCCATACTAAAATAATTAAAATAGTTTGTAATTTAAAATATGAAACAAGAATTACAGCATATATATGCTTTATTTTCATTTATTGTTTTTTTATGATAAGTATTAATCAAAATAACTTCTGCGATTTTTTCAGAAGAAATTTGATCAATAAAACTTACTTTATAATCTTTATCACCTTTAGAAATTTTATTTCCAAAAGCATCTATTCGATTTAAATTAATATTTTGAATATTTTTATTTTTATCAAAACCAAAAGATTGAATTGAAGGTCTTGACATTCTTATTGAATTTTTTGTACTCATAATATCATTAGAATTATTTATAAATTTATATGTTGTTCTTTTTTTATTGTCTGTTAAAAGCAACTGTTTATTATTTGAATCATTAATATTTTCATCTAATTTAAATGATATATTCTTTGAATTTAGGATCTCCATTATTTTTATTTAATTATAATAATATTAATTTAAGATATATATTTAAACAATTATTCTGGCTATTAATTAGTCATTATTATTTAATCAACAAATTAAAGAAAAAAATTATTAAATACTAATATATCTTATTTTATCACAAAAAACATTTCAAATAATTATTATTAATTGAATTAAATTAAAAAATATATAAAAAATCAAAACCTAAAAAAATTAACTGTAAAAAAAAAAATAAATAATAAAAATGAATTATATAAGGACAATAGTAAGTGGTAAGAAAAAGCGTTATATAGACGATACATTCAATTTAGATTTAACATATATAACACCAAGAATAATAGCAATGGCCTTTCCAGGAACAGGAATCACATCATTATACAGAAATAAATTATCAGATGTTGCAGATTTTTTAAATAAAAAGCATTCAAATAATTATTTAGTAATAAATTTATCAGGATATGAATATAACATAGAAAAATTTAATAAAGTTATTCATAAAACAGATTGGTTAGATCACCATTCTCCTCCTTTAGAATTATTATTTGAATTAATTGATATTATTCATAATTATTTATTAGAAAATAAAAATCATATTATTGTTGTTAATTGTAACGCTGGAAAAGGAAGAACTGGAACTTTAATTTGTTGTTATTTATTATTTTCTGGAAGATTTAATAATATTAATGATGCTTTTGATTATTATAGTTTAAAAAGATTTAATAAAGGCTTTGGAGTCACTCATGCTTCTCAAAAAAGATATGTTGAATATTTTTATCAATTAATTAATCAACAAATTAAATTTTCTTTTCCTTATGTTAGAAAATTAACTTCTATTAAAGTTTCTTGTATTCCTTATGAAACTATTACACAATATATTCCTAATTTGATTGTTTCTGAAAGAAATAATATTTTATTTAGTGATAATAATTCAAGAGCTTATAATTCTGAAAACAAAGAAATTAATTTTAATAAAATACCTTTAGATATTATTATTAAAGGAGATATTTTAATTGAATTATTTTCTAAGTGTACAATAAAGAAAAAAAAATTTGGTAGAGTTGCTTTTAATACTTCTTTTCTAAATAAAAATGATAAAGAAATAAAATTTACTAAACATGAAATAGACCCTTATAAATTTAGTATTAAACCTCATGTTCAAGATAATTATTATATTAAAATATTTATTAAGAAAATAGATGAAAATTGTAATTGTGATAATATTAATGGAAATATATGTGATAAATGTAAAAAAATTTTAGAAGATGATAAAATTCTTTTTAAATATGAAATTATTAATGAAGTTGTTAAAAAATATAATCCTTATAATGGAAAACTTTTATTATTTGGTGATGATGGAATTGATGATGTTGATGAAATTTTTAAAAAAAGAGATATATTAAATAATACTCCTAATATTGATAGGAGAGATCAAAAAGAAATTGAAAAAGATGGGAAATGTTATTTATTTTAAAAATTAAAATGTAGTTATTAGAAAATTATATTTTTAATTTTTTGATAATGTTTTTTCCAATGTATTACATAATTGTTTCTTTAAATTTAATTTAAAAGAAAGTTTTTCCTAAATGATATTATTCTAATATTGTTTTTAAATATTGGAAAGTTTAAATTAAAATATAAAATAATTAATTTATTTTTTTCCAAAAAATAAATAATTTTTTTTTATTTATTAAGTGAATAAGGTTGTTGAATTTCATATGTTTTTGGTTTATCTCCACATTGATTATATCTATTTAAATTCATTAAATTATATTCATAATTCAAATAAGGATATTCGTCATATTTTGCTTGTCTTAAATGAAAATCCTCAATTATATTTGTAGCATTAAAATTGGGGGTAGTTTGCGTAAGGCATTGATTATTATTATTCTTATTTATATTATTTGACTTTTGGTTATTATTATTTAGTTCTATATTATTTGAATTTGAATATTGATTATTGTTAATATTTATATTATTTGAATTTGAATATTGATTATTATTAATATTTATATTATTTGAATTTGAAAATTGATTATTATTAGCATTTATATTATTTGAATTTAAATTTTGATTATTATTAATATTTATATTATTTGAATTTGAAAATTGATTATTGTTATTTGGATCTATGCCACCCATATTTGGAATAATATAGTTTCCATCATTTTGATTATAGAGTGAATTCTTATAATTTGTATTTATTTTTTGATTATTATAATTATTTGAAATTTGATTATAAGATTTATAACTTTGATTAAAATATTGGTTATTAGGGTTTACATTATTATTTAAATTATTATAATTTTGAGTAGTATTGATTTTATTATTTAAATCTTCATTAGTGTTATTGTTAATTAAATTTTTTATAGGTTTTTCATGATTGATTTCATCTTTTTTATATAATGGTTTATATTCTTGATTACTATTATTCATATTTTCAGATGGAATGTTATTAATATTTTTAAGTTCATTAATTACAAATTCATTATTAATATATGGTTTTTTACTCTCTAACTCTTTCTTTTTGTCATAGTTATTATTAAAATCTATTTTATTGTTAAAATTCTTAAATTCAACTTTATTACCATTTGTATCAATTTTATCATTAACTTTTTCATTTTCAATCTTACTTTTAAACATTTGTTTTTTTTTTTCTGAAAAATCACTATCAGTTAAAATATTACTTTTAGTTTTAGATTGTAAAGTATTATTATAATTTTGACTATATGTATTATTTTTTAAATTATTTTGACTATTGTAAGGAAATTTATTAAGAAATTTAACGGAATTTTTAGGAGGAAAATAAGGTTTATTTTTATCTACTTGAGGTAAAGGTTCTTTTAAAGTCATTTTTAAATTATTCATTTTATTAATTATTTTTTCTTGAGTTGGTGTTAAAATTGGAATATTTGATTTTTGATTTATAATTTCTGGTTTTGGCCTTTTATAATTCATATTTCTTAAATCATTTAATATTTCATCTAAAATTTCAAAAGTATAAAAATTCTTTTTTATTGATTCATCTTTTAAATATTCTATAGCAATTAAACATAATTTTATTAAAACTGAATTCCAATCTTTTTTCTCATATTTAACAAGAAAATTATTTATTGTTGGATTTTTACTTATTATAGTATCCATATATATATTAAAAAATAATTTCCAAAAAATTTTGTATATTTTAAAAAAAAACTAAAAAATGTCAAATGAAGAAGAATCAATAAAATTAAATATAAGATCTTCATCTCAAATATCAGATCAAAAAACAAGAATAAATTCAATAAATGAATTAAAAGAAGAAAAAAAAAAGAATGAAGAGGAATTAGAAATCAACATTCCTGAAATACAAAACGAAGAAAAATTAATATATGGTAAATATTATACTTTTTGTTACAAAGACAATGAACCAATATTTGCAATAGGACCTGATATATTATATTTTATATTATTATTTTCGTTAAATATATGCTTTAACATATTTATTTTATATTTAATATGGGAAAACTCATATTTAATAATTAAAATATTTGGAATAATAATAAGTACACTTCAATTATTATTATATTTAATAACTTCAATAATAAATCCTGGATTACCAAAAAAAAAATATGAATATTACGCTAATCATCCTCATAAAGGAAATTACAAGAAATGTAGTCAATGTAATTTATGGATTAATATTAAAAAATATACTTATCATTGTTATGATTGTGGTTGCTGTGTTGAAGGTTATGATCATCATTGTCCTTGGACTACTAAATGTGTTGGAAGAGGAAATCTTTATTTATTTTATATAATGATTGGATTTACTTTTCTCCTTTTTGGGTATTTTTTCTTCAGTATAATGATGATGACTGTTTATGTTAGTAATCATAATAAATAAAAATTTTTTTTTTAAGTTTTTTTTGATTTTTAATTTTTTTAGTTTATTTGGTTTAGTTTTTTATTATATTGGGTTAAATTTTAATTATTTAGTTTAGTGATATATATTTTTAATATGATGAATAAACTTTAAAAGATAATCATCATTTTTTATCTTAGATTGAATTAAAATAATATTTAATTGTTTTGAGAAGATTATGAATAATAAAAATAGTAAGTTAATTTTTAAATTAAAGGTAATAAAAAAAATTTAGGAATAATAATAACATTCAAAAACCATATATTTCAGAAATATTAAATTAATTTAAAATGAGTAATTACACTTTTAAATCAATTAAAAATATAAAGATTTATTAAAAGTGAAAAGATTAAAATGAATAATCAAAACCTCCTAAATTATATTTAAATTTTTAAGAAATACTGTTTAGAAAAAAATTATTATATATATTAAATAAATTAAAAATAAGTATATTGTTTTTGTCAAAAAAACATTAACAAAAAATAATCGATTTTTTTAACTATATTTATTAAACTTTATTTATTAAATTTGCCATCATTTCAATAAATGAATTATAATTAATTATTTCATTAATTATATCAACAAATAAAATAACTTCTTGATCTCCTTCATCACATCTTCTAGATAAGCCATTATAAAATTGTTCACTATTCATATTAAATTTATTAACCAATTCTTCTAATTTATTTTCATAAATTCCTTGAAAGGTTTGATATAAATCAGTATAAAATTCCAATTTATTTTCTGTCGAAGAAGTTAATTTAGCATCTAAAAATTTTTGTTTATTGTCTTTAGCAAAATCAATAAATAATTTTTCTCCACATTCACCTTCAGTTCCAAAAAAATAATCTTCAATTCCTTTTATTGTTTCATTTAAAATTTCATCATCATTTTCACTCATTTTTAAATTATATTTTAATCATAAAATAATTAAACGAAAAAATTTGATTTAATATTATTTAAAGAAAAATAAATAAAATAAAAACTAAAAATATATATTTTAACATAATATAATTTGATAAACAATAAATTTCTATTTTTCCAGGTTCAAAAAATCCATAATAAGGTTTTAAATGATTTTCCAATAATTTAAATATTTTTTTATTACTTATATCAACAGGAAAACAAGAAGCATGATAATCAAATTTAATATAACAGCATTTATAAGGTTTTTCAACAGGAATTGAATTACAAGTATATTTATCAAAAATATTATTTAATTGAGTATAATAACATTTTTCAATTTGTGTTCCACATGAATAACCATTATAATCTATTAATGATATTATTGGTTTTTCTATATAAATACATGAAACTTCTTTAAAACAACATCTACCTTGATATAAGGGAAGTTTACTTGATTCAACAGGATTTGCTGATAAACATGATGCTTTATCTGTAAATTGACTACAATAATCTTGAGTTTGAGTGATTTTTATTAATGATATTATTATGGAGAAATTTATTATTTTATGAAACATTTTTTTTTAAATTTTTCTTTAAATTATAAATTAAATAAAAAATATTTTTTTAAATGAATAAAAATTCATCGAAAACTTCTTCTTCAAGTAAAAAACCTTTATCAAATGCGAAAAATATTCCAGAAAAAAAAAGCACCCAAAATTCAAAAATTAATAATTCTTCAAATTCAAAGATTTCAGAAACAATATCAACATCATCAAATAATATAATAGATAAAAAAGATCTTTTAAAAATAGATTTTAAACTACTTCAACATTCCTCAATATTAACAAATCAAAAAGTAGATGCATATTTATATCTTGAATTAATGAATAATTTAGATGCTAAAGATGACGTTAAATCACTTGCAATATGTAGATTAATTTTAGCTCAAGATCCTAAAAATGAAAAAATAAAAGAATTAAATGATTTATTATATGAATCAATCAAAGAAAATTATAAAAAAACAGGAAAATTAGAAAGTGATAATAATATTGAAATGAATAAACATATGAAATTAAATAAAGACGGTGAATATGAATATTATAGTAGTGGTGAAGAAACCGATTAATAAATTATTTATTTTTTATTAAAAAAATATATAAGAATTATTTTAAATTATTATATTATATTTAATTATAATATTATTCTAAATGGAAGATGAGATAAATTCCAAAATAAATATAAATAAAATCACATGGGAAAATTACGGTTCAAAATTATTAAATATAAAAAATAAATATTCCTTTTCAAATCAAGAAATAGAAAATTTAAAGACATTATTATCAAAGAAAGAACCTTCAATAGAAAATAGAAGAAAAGTAAAAATTAATATAAATTAAAATAGTAAAGTTATGGATGATTGGTTCAGGTGCATTAAGAGAATTATCAAATAATCCAAAATATTATATTTTATTAAAAGAATATATAAAAAAAATACCATGTCCATTTGAAATTCAAATTGATTTAGATTTAAAAAGAACTTATCCAGAAGATCCAATATGTATGAAAGATGATTTTCAAGAAAAATTAAAAAATATATTAATTTGTTATTCTGTTAGAAATTCTACTGTTGGTTATTGTCAAGGAATGAATTTTATTGTTGCAAGAATATTAATGATTATTGAAAATGAAGAAAAAGCTTTTTGGATTTTTACACAAATAATTGAATATTTATTACCTTTAAATTATTATTCTGAATTAGCTGGTGTCATCATTGATACTAAATTAATTTGTATTTATCTGGAAAAATATATTCCTGATTTAGATCAATTTTTTAAGATCACTAATTTTGATTTAAATGTTAATAATTTTATTCATAAATGGTTATTATCTATTTTCACTCAAACTTTATCTATTCCTTTGATTTATAATTTTTTTGATTTTTTTTTCTTAGAAGGCAATATTACTTTATTTAAAGGTGTATTAGGCATTTTTGCTTCAATTAAAAAATATATATTTAAATCTAAAGATTTTGAAACTATTTATTCTTCTTTAAATAATCAACCTTTTCTTATTAAAAATTCTGATTTATTATTATATTTTTTATCAAAGAGAAAATTTCAAATTAATGAAAGTGAATTAAATAATTATAGAAATATTTTACATAAAAGTGTAATTGATAGTTTAATTAGTGATGGTTCTTTAAATAATAAAAAGAGAAAAAATTCAATTCATAAAATAAGTTTTAAAGATCAAATAAAAGAATGCAATTTAAAATGGCCTTCTTGTATTTATGAAATGTCAAATAAAGATATAATAGAAATATTAATTTTAAAAAATGAAAAAATACCTTATGTAATAGACAATTATTATTATGAAAAAACAATGACATATCCAAATGAAAAAGAAAATAATATTGATGAATTTTTTTCTAGTAATGAATTAGGTTTATTAATTGAAAGACAAAAACATATTTGTGAAAATAAAAAATTAATTGATACTGCTTTTATGTTATTAGAAGATAAAGCTATTTCTAATAATATTGATAAATCTGTTAAAGAAAAAGAAGAAGCTAAAAGTGATTTTTATAAAAAATTAGAAAAATCTGTTGATTTTGAAACTGCAAGAAATAAAGTTTTAAAAATGATTAATGGGAAAATTATATCTGATAAAGAAATTAAAGGATATAATATTGAAGAAGAAAAAAATGATAAAAATTAAAAAAAAGTTTTTAAAAATTAAATATAATAACTAATTTAATCACTTAATTGATATATTTCTTTCAAATTATTTACACTCATTCTTCATATTTTTTCCTTCACTTTTTAATCCAGAATTTTCTTTTTTAACATAAACATAGTATTATTCAGAAAATAATTAAGTAAAATTTAAACAAAAATGTAAAAAAAGAAAAATAGTTAAATTAATATAAAGCATTCAATAAAATATATTTTTAATGATAAATAAAAATTTTCATTAAAAATTTTGATATAATTAATAGAGTGAAAATAACATTATTCTTTTAGACTCAGTTTGAAAAAGAAAAACAACTTTTACCAATAATCTTTATGGAGTTAACCTAAAAAATGCAAGTAAAGGTATTTTTGGAAAAAATTTACATATTTGTATATTAAAAAGTTTAGAATATAGTTTTTGATAATGTTTTTTATGGAAAGAGAACTATAATAAAGGATAAAATTGTTGGAAATTTAAATTATAATTAAAAATAATAATTATATAAATAACTAAAATAATATAGAAAAATAAAAAGAGTTACCGTATATATTGGGGATTGGGGATTGGGGATTGGGGATT